>ONZP01000008.1:0-81451 GCA_900312805.1 Fusarium torulosum | reverse complement strand
ATATTAGATATAAAGAATTTATATAGATTATTCTAGGAAATTATTAACCTATGGTAATAATAAGCTATTAATAATTATATATATATATATTAAGACTTATAAGTTTATATATTTTATTAATACTATTTTACTTGAAAACAATCTCTTAGGTCTATATATTATAGTCTATAAATATAACTTGAATATGATATCTATTCATATTATCATTCTAATAACTTATTTATATAACTAGATTAACTCTATATTATTTAAAATACTAAAAGCGCTTTTATTAATATCCTCAAGACCGGCTAATACCTAACACTCTTTAGATAGTATAAGGGTTATTATCCCAGGACCAGACTTCATCTAATAGACCAAAGACCCGGTCCCTACAACCATCACCATCTGTGCTGGGTTTCGGGAGTGGTAAATGTCGAACATTAATCCCTAGGGGTCCAAACTCATCATCCAAGGCTTTGATTCTCTGTAGATCCTTTTCGAAGTTGCGTCGCGCCTCTTCCTCAAAACATTCTGGTGCCACGACTGTGCACTGCACCCAAACTCGGCCAAAGCACCACTCTCCTGTATTCTTTCTTTGCTGCTTAATATTCAATGCCATTTCCAATACAAGCCTTAATCGCTTTTCGTGTTCAGTAGAGAAGAAGTCCCTGATCTTAGGTCTATCATTTAGCCACCATGGCAATACCCACAAAAGACTTCGAAGACGAGGCGCCAAGATTCGAGAGTCCAGTCTCGGCGTGTCCTTCCCATTAAGTGTAAGTTGGCTGAAATTTGCCAAAGTTGCGTCACAGAGAGCCAGATGCTCCAAGTGTGGAAAGTCTCTCAGATCGAAATCGTGAAGTCCTAGTTCGCATCTTCCCTGGATGCGAAGATGTGTGAGGGATTGTTTCTGAGTATCTAATACTTGTTGCAAAGAGCCACCGCGGGCTGAGTTACTGGTAATGTGCGGATCAACTTGCAAGGCGAGTCGTTCAAGTCTTTTGGGCCAAGCAACCAAAGCACTGAGTACCTCAATATCATGGTCGGGACCGGTCAGTAGTCTCTTGATAGGTCCTATACCTGCATTTGTCTTTGCAAGAAAGGAAGATTGATGTTAGTTGTGGCTGTCAGGTATCGACAATTACTCTATTCGAGACATCATTCTGGTGTTAAGACTTACTTGAAGCTCATTTAAGAATCCCCGTTGTTGTATTCTGAATAGTTCATGATCCCACACAGGATAAGTGGTGTTGGACATGTCGAGTGTTTCGAATTGGTGTTGGGGCCTGTGATCTGGTCCAAGGATAGCAATTTGATTAAATATTCCAGTGTGATGCACGTGACCCGTGATGCAAAGCCTTCTGAGTTTTGTCATATACAGGAGTGCTAGTACGAAAAGGGGCGTTTCCACTGCGTAACCAGTCACATTGACTTGAAAGTCTCTCACATTGGTTAATTGGCCGTAGAGGTAGTTGAGTAGCGACTCTGATGGAATCATATTGTCGATCTCTGTACTTTCATGTTCATCGTCACTCGTCCCATCTTGGCTGGAACCTTCATCACTGCCTTCCGAATTGTCAGAGTCATCGAGGGGTTGTTCTTTGTAATTTAAGCATAAAGATGTGCAGTGTTGCCTGAGGTCCGGCTTGTCCCGCAAGAGAGTAAAGAGCTTCTTGAGATTGTGAGGTTCCTGTAACTCAGGCCTAGAGCTTAGATCCCGCTGTGTAAGACTTCTCCCCGTAAGTTTGGTCTGTGTAAAAACTAGACTCTGGAAAAGGAAGGGTGTAGAAATATAGTTGAAGCGCCGGGATACGAGGCACAGGGCATGCGCCGTCCGTAGCTCTGTTGCCATTGACGGTTGAGACTTTTGGGCATCAAATTGCATGGGCATTGCTTTTGGTGCGGTTGCATAAGAGCAGATTTGAGAAAGAATCTCATCTGGTAAGTGATAGATGTTGAGGGCGTGGCTGCTGTCTATCTGACAAGATTCGTCGGGAGGTAGTTGTGCAGGCTGATAGCCGCTTCCAGGCACGAGTGATTTGTTCTCAGAATGAGACATTGCTGCAAGGCTAAGAACTTTGATATCAATTGGTAGGCTAGGGCATTTCACATTTCACCGCTATGAGGGGGCGAGCTTTATATACTACAAGATAGGAGTTTCAAGCGATGAGCACTAAGCAAGGGTTGATACCAAATGATTGGTTATGTCGCCATAGGAGGAGCCTGAACTGCCTATTCCTTCCAAACCCGCAATTAGTGACAAATCATCGAGCGGTGGAAAAATGGTCGGACCGAGCTTCCAGTAGCACATAACGCGTAGAACTTCTTGACGTACAGCTAATAAGTCAGTTCACCGCTTGCACACGACGGTAAAACACCCTTTAAAAACAATCCCGTTATCAGACACAGGTTCGTTTATGCACCTACCACTCGGCATGTTAAAGTTTCTTAAACTTCACCAGGCTGATGTGTAACCACGGGCGACCAAGCTGGCTGCAGAACATCGAAAGAGACTGTGATGTCACCGGTATATGCCGTTCAAGGTCCATACGTAAGAATGAGCTTGATTTTCCTGCCCGATACTCATGCCGTGACCATTAATTTATGTGATTGTTAGCGAGGATTCTCTAATCTTCCCAAAGATATAATATTAGCGCTCAAGATTAGTAATCTTCGACACTGGTCTCAGTCAGTCAGAAGCAATGACATCTCAGCCATGCCGTACAACAGTAACAACCACACTTTCCATTGAGCGATCGACGCCAACTTCTCGATTTGCTACACCAACAAAGTCCACAGGCAATTCTAAACTAAACACCAGGCTGCCTTAGGCACGAATACCTCGGCAGCTTTCTTTTCTTTTCATGGGAGCGGGAGCGGCAAGCTCGACGATACTGTAGAAGCTCATGATATTCACTCTACTCTGTGAGGTGAAGCTACTGAAATAATGCTATATCATTAGTTCGCTTGGATCGAAGATGGATTTACGGGCATTGGATTGCGAACTAAAGAAGCACTTTTCCTCCTGGCGCCACTGAGACCTACAGCGCCGACTCCTGCCAAGGTATCACCAGAGTTGGCCAATTTCATGAGTTGGGTAATTCACGTGACACGGTACGTACAGCAGACTCTGTGATCCCAAGTTAGCATTCAAAGCTTTTTGACTGGCGGGATCACTTCATCTGCATTTTTGAGCCTCACCTAGAGACAACCCGTCTTAACTTGCTGTATTCTTGCCCAATCTGGTTTACAGAATGGAGACTTCAATTTTAAGGCTCATATTGTTGATCAAATGAGCTGGAAGGTTACTCTAGCTTTCGATGATACCTCTGCCTCCTCTGATCTGCACAATTATGACTGCAACTGTGTATTTCTAGTGATGGCACCACAAATCCAAACAAACAATGACTTAGGAACGGAAATAAGTGGCTAGAGGGCATTCAAATATCATTGGAGCAACTCTGACGCCACATGATACCTGACCAACCGTTTCCGGGTTAAAGCGAGACGCTTTTATTCCCCACCAGACAAACATTCAGATAGTTAAACTTAATTCTTCATTTCAACGGTAAGTAAGCATTTATGATTGGCTAGCATTGCTTTACCAAGGCTGTGGCTTAATGTAGATTATTGTTTGCAGCTGGAAATGATCCGATAAGCCAGTGAAGGAAGGCTTGGCCACCGGTGGGTGGCACATCCGGGGAAGTGTTAAGATAAAGCAGGTTGCACACCACAAACCCTACACCTTTCAGAAAACCTCGGTTAAAATTATGATGTACGTGGCATAAACTAGAAGCTGTTACATATGCCTCTGGCGGGAGGAATCACGTACAGTCAACAAAACGCGGCGCGAGAGAACCAAAACCTAGGCGAGGAGACTAGCAGAAGAAAACCCGAATGCCATATGAGCTTAGCTAACTTAAACGTCTTCAACCTGTGGTCAAAAGTTTCGGATTATAGTTCTGCAGAGAATACAAACATCTTCGTTATTGGTGCTCAATGAGTGACGCTTGCCTTCATTGGTACGAGGCCTCAGGTCCGCTTCGACAATTCAGGTCCGGTCGTCCGTGATCTGATCTGTACATGTGACAAAGGATCCCTGTCTCATTGCACCGGTTCTGTGAGCATGTTGGTTCATGGCCACTTCTAAGCGAGGAGAAGCAAACATTGATGTTTGTCACGAAGGGCCAACAACGCTATTGTCTCGACAGAGGGATAAATATGATGAACAACGTTCGCTATGCTTTGAGGCCACATTTTCATCTCTACATTTCTTACTTACCAGTTGAATCCATTGGTAACAACATTTCGGTTATCATTGGAAAGGCCAAGTATGGACCCCCATACCCACCCGTTACACGTTACCTGCCACGGGGAAATTGAGACGGTCTCGGACGCTAAGGCTATCCTGACTAGATGCCTTGAAGGAGACTTAAGATTGGTGTCTAGGGGGCCTACCACCCGAGAACTAGCCCAGTTCACCAAGAACAATGCAGTTTTTGTCTTTCCAGAGTTGGGCCACTGGCTTAATCCAACCGAGTGGCTCAATGAACTATCTGAACCAAAGTTCAATGTCACTGCTATACCTAACTTCGATTTGGTGCAGAGGTCTATCAAAATCACAAAGAGCGGCCGAACTTATGTTATCATGGTGGTTTTCAGGTCGCAACGTTTTTCTCGCCAAGCGCCCAGACGTGTCCAATGGAGTCAGTATGGGAGCCATGGTCAAGCGATGCCTTGGCCGTCACAATCGATTCCACTTGGGGGTATTCATTTGGTTACAGATGCTGGAGCAGATCTGGAATCATCCATTCAGAAAGAAATCCGTTTGAAGAAGCACGAAAAGGAAAGCAAAGAGGCACCAAGCTGATGCATGCAAAGTAGGTACCTTGGGCATGTCGAACTGCTGCAAATAACACGGCTAATGGAGGTTTACAGTGGTCGCTTAGAGGTATTGCTACCGATAATACCACATTCGCGAAAGACTTGTTTGCTTTCTTGTGTTGCCCCTATAATTTCAGCAATAACAAGGCTTTCACGGCTAATTCTATTCTATTACGGACTAAATTTCATCTACAATACAGCAAAGTAACACGTTGTCCCAGAAGAAGCTATTTCTGACTATTATTATTCTTAAATGAACAGACTTACACACTTAGGTTTGCTCATTAGATACATGAGAGCATTAAGGCCCCTGCAACTAGATGTTATCTCTTCCCTGGTCACACCCACAAGGCTCAAATCCATAAAGCTGTTACCTATAGCCGATGATATGTCGATTAGGCGCAGGGCTTAGCAAAGGCCAGGTGGGCATGGGGGCTCCTGAACTTATCAAAAAAGCTGTTGGTTTATGTGTCGATGAAGCACATGATCTGCTGTTGCCTAAACGCAGTCTCCGATCGGGCAAACCTTGTTGCCATGCTCGTGAGCTTAACGCCACACTCTTACTAGCGTTAGCGTATAAGTATGGATAACTCGTGAAGGTATTGTGCAGAACCAACAGACACCATCACGAAAAATGGCAACACTCGGACTTTTGGTGCATATGGGCTAGTTTGGTTTACGCGGGCCATGAATGACAGCTCTTCCTTCGGTGGATGGGAGATCGTAATGATAGATGACTGAAAAGGTGAGGCTTAAGACAAAGTCAAATACTTATCGGAAAAAGGCTATGACTGGCTTGAACCCCTGGAGTTGGTGTGTCACATAACGTCGCCATGGATGTGAGCTTGACTGACAAACCCACCCTCGCGTCAGGAGTCAGGGAAGTTTCTCTCTGAGCATATACAAGGTACTTATTGTTATCTGAAGATTGTACTTTTTTCGAGTTCCCTGTCGCATTCCAATTCATTGCTCTCCAAACCTGACCTGTGGCTTTCAAGCTATCCACTGTGGCATTGCCACCTTATCCCCAACAAATCAACTTTTGACCTTACCTGCATCGGGCCATTATTTTTATCTGAATCAGCCCCGCAATCAAACCCACAGAACTTTCCTCCATCTATCATGACAGATGGGAATGGGCAGATCTTCTTGAATCGCTTGGCAAACCGCCTGCCAAATTCGAACTAATATGTAATTTGGATATGCAGCAAGTTGAGCGGAACGGGCCTCCTTCGAATATCGTAGCCACGTCACCTACAAAAACAAATTCCATTCAACCGTCTATGGCGAAGTGTGGCCGAGGGAAATCATTAGGAATAGTAAAAGTTCTTATTCAATGTTATAAATATACTATTTATAAAAGAAAAAGCTGAATTTATCTTATAAGTATATATCTTTAGTTTTTATACTATTTATCTTATCAATGGCTTAGTGAGAGACTTCATAGCCCATAAAATCACCTATAATACTGAACCTCTGTGTTAGAATCGGGTGCTCTAGCCCCTTGACCATCCATCTCACATGGTTCCGAGTTGACCTGAAACGGTCTCCAGTACCGGACCCGGTTTGAGTCCTCCCACTCATACTCCTGAACTCTGGGACTTCTGTCTCGCCATCTGTCCGGAGACTGAGGGTAGTTTACCGGGCTTGAGGTTTGCGTCACATGTTGGGTTGAATAAAATGATTCTGTCGCAGGGGCTGACTGGATATTGAGCTGTGCTTTTCGCTTTCTGCGCATTAGCCATAGACCAACCAGAACTGCGAGCAGAAATCCTGCACCAACAGCAATTCCAACAATGGCCCCTGTGGAAAGTCCTGATTTTGGACTTGATCCTTTGTCGGATGTAACGGTCCCAGGCTCAGTACGTCCATCATCCAGCCTCTTGCGATTTGAAAAGACCGCTTTCATACTGAGCAACGTGCCAAGATCATGGTTGATGAATCCATAGTCAGGCTTGAGTCTTGTTGCACCTCCATCTTCCTTTCCCCCAATAACGCTCGTAACAAAGCCGGGGACCTTGTAACCGAAGAGAGTCGGATCATAGCCTGCCCAGACCTTCTTGAAATTCGACTTGATCTTGTTGCCCAAATCGATATTGTGAACGCCCCAGACCTCGTCAACATCGCATGTGCTTCCACCTTGTGGGAAAGCGCCTCCGATAGTGAGCATTTGTGATCCTTGATTGACAATATCACACGACAGGCTGTGCGAAGGGTAGTCGCCTGTTCCATTTCGGTCGAGAGGATAGCTTTTGATCCATGTGAAAGATGGCAAAGAGAGGATATAGACGTCGTCAAATCCAGGTCCATCCAGCCCATGACCTCCATTCAAATATCTATGCATGAGTTAGAATCCTGACTGAAACGGCTAAAGGCAGTCAATAGCACTGGTGTGTCATACATATTGTAACTGCTGCGATCCTCAGCCCATACAGCTCCAGCACAGAACCTTCCTCGGTTCTCAGGAATTGTACCATTTGCCTTTTGAACGTGCCACTTATTGGATATTATATCATAAAGGAATATCTCGTCCAATGGCTGTGAGACCATGGTACCATTATGGCCAGGATCCTGAAAACCTCCGAAGTAGACCAGCATACCACGGTCACTTGCGGGGATAAATGTCATGACACCCTCAGCACGATTTATATCGTCTGGTCCCGAGAGTCTCGCCCACGTATTGCTGTCCATGTTGTATCGAATTAAATCTGATGTTGCACGTCGGTCGCCGCTCCAGTCAGTTACGGAAGCTCTCGAAAGGTAGCCTCCATAGTAGTACCTAAGAATATCGACCTGTGTTAGTACTTAACGTTCCATAAAGTCCATTAAAGGTATAGAAACCCTCGACTTACCCTTCTCCTCGCTCTTTCACGGTTGCAGCAGATCCGTAACTGACGCGCTTGATATCTGCGGACGGGGACCCGAAGTCATCCCATTGATCGTACCATATATCATAGGACATGAGATTCGAAGTGGTGGGGCTTCCAGCAAAGAATTCGCCGCCAAACAGGAACAAACGATAATTGACATCATCTGCCCAAAGAGCACCGCCATGTACCGAAGGAATCGAGGCATTTTTGCTGAGATTTGCATAAATTTGTGGCATCTCATCCTTACTGTTCTGATCAAGGTCGTGCCACAGCAACCATGAATCTGGGGAAACGGTTAGGTCACTTGACACATGAGACCGGTGGATACATACTTGTATAATTCTTCGGGTTGGTCTCCAGAGGTTTCCAATTAATGAGTCCTCCATCGATGTATAATTTTCTATCTATGACTGCCGTCTGGTGTCCAAACCTTCGACAAAAGTCCTTGACAGGATCATGTTGCTGGATTGAAAGATGAATCCTGGTGACCAAGACTGCGATCGATAACAACCACATCTTGATTGCCATCTGATAAAGGAAATCCTCCGCTTCTGGTGACCTGCGAGTGTTGAACTATTGGTGGACTTCTCTCTAGTTGTAGTAGGGTCTATTTGCAGTCAAGATCGTGTAAAATGCATCTAGAGATAGGCGAGAAAAGAATGGAAGTGGGTGGAGCAGATACGCTCTTATTATCCATAATTTAGTATGCTGAGGCCCCCAGCATATTACAAGAATTAGACTAGTAGCTAAGCCTTATGACTGGAAATCCAGAAGCTTATCTTTATATCTTGCCTTCGTATGGTATGCTGTGTCATTGCGCATATGGGCTTGCACCCGTTTCAGCTAAGTTGCATGAATATCAACCTCTGGCGTATTAGTCCTGGCCAGTCATGTTCATGAGCCCCAAAGGTCATAGTAGAGATGGTCACATCGTCTCGTAGCTAAGCATCCACCAGTCCAATAGCAGCCACTACCAAGGCAGTTTTGTAAAGCTCTCCGTTATGACTCGGAACTTGAATTGTCTGGATCTTTAGTCTCTCTTATACACTTAGAGCGCACGACTTTGGATGGAGTCTGATGTCACCGCTAGATGGCGCATTAATTCCATGCATAGGTGTTTATGGGAGTTCTCAAACCAACTGTTAATGTTGTTATTAGGTATCACTTCTTTCTTGGCCCACTAAGCTACACATGGCATACTGAAAACTTCCTTCATTGAGGTGTGTCGCACTAACCCTTACACTAACAACTGCTTTTCATTACTCCGTAGAAACGCGGAGATACAAATTTAGAACTATTAGGCCACAAATACATAGCCACTTTTTAATAAATTAATAACATAGGAGTCTTACAAATAGTTATATATTCTCCCCATAGATGCTGACATCTATAATAGAAGGTATTATTAAAGTTTATCTTGGAAAGACACAAGCAAAAAGCGGCCTCGGGTTGGCTCACACCTAAAGCATCTTACGAAGTAGACGTGATAGAGGGGGATTACAAGCGAGCCACAAAATTCCCCGCGGTTAAGTGTGCCACACAACACTATACACAGCCACACTCTCTCGACTGCATTCCAAAAGGAATAGGACAACCTCCAAGCTAGCCCTCCTCTATTTGTAAACACACCAACATCGACTTGGCAAGGGTGAATTCATTACGATTGCCACGCTCACCGACCAGATCTTAAACATGCTCGTTCCTACCTTTCGCTCTAATCTCAGGCCTGATCCCAGTAATCATGGCTGATGGCAATTATTCCGATTTAATGGCGTAAGGCCCTTTGATCGCCCGTGGTTAACATATTATCGCCTAGACAGATCCACTCAGCATGGCCGCGAGCATCATCGCTGTCATCCAACTGTCCTCCAACGTGGTCAGATGCGTAAACGCAGCCGCTGGCGCGACGAAGAGAAGGGGTCTAGTCACGAGAGTCCATAATCCAGCGACTTGATAACGGGGCCGATGATTCGGAGGAAAGAAAAGCGTAGTCAGAGACAATCAAAGCCCTCAAGACCCCCGACGCGCCGAATCGATGTTGCCTTGCGGACTATTAAAGCCAAGATCCAACCTAAAATAGGGGTGAAGAAGGCATTAGCAAAACTTAGATAGCCATGTAACGAGAAATAGGTTGTTGAGATCATTGCGGCCATCGAGCGCGAAAAGTCCCTCCTGGGCCTTGCCTTGCACAACAATTGCCGGAAGTTGATCGCGGAGATTAATGAGAGTTCAAACGAGAATAAGGGGCAGCTTGTGGGGCTGATGGATGGCTTAGGACTTCAATGGCTGTCGCCAGTTGACCCATCTATAAGCCATCAGGTGTCTTTATCTCGTGAAGAGTTCAACAACTGGAAACAGGCCAGATGTTTCGTTTTTTGGGTGACTGGCATTCCCATGTCTAGAAAGACTATTCTGATGTCGACTGTTGAAGATTCTCTCCAGCAGTACGACAACGAGAAGGCCTATGCATCCGTGGCGTACTTTTACTGTGACTTTTCAAACCCAGATATATTAGATCCTCTCAATTTGGTTAACTCTCGCATCAGGTAATGGACTACATGGCCCAGTGATAATTACGCAAAAGCCCATCGCCGGTAAGCCACTGTTTAGCAGCTTGGAAGAAACCATAATGAAAATGAGTGATAAACCTCGGGAGTCAGAAGACAAAGTAAAACAAATTTAAGACAAACGATTGAATTTTAATAGTTATCTTAGCCAAGGAATAGTAGATTAACAAATAAGCTGAAGATTAAAAACAATTAATACTTATCCACAATTGGAAAGCTAGTATTTATCTTATTTTCTCTGCAAATCAACACTGCCAATTCTAATGTTCCTAACTGAAAACCAAACACCAAGCCCTACAATTAAGGCAATTCAAGGATTAAGATCAACCCAGTTATGGACCCAGCCAAGACACCCAAGGTCGCCTAGACCTTTGTTTTTTAATATCCGACGGAGTGCTTCATTGTATTATCCCCTTAACCGTTATCATGCTTGTGGGTCTTAGTGACTTATTAGCTAGCCAACCCTTCAGCCAGGATCGGGGAAGCAATTGGAAAAGCGGCATATCTGGTGTTTTAGCGTGGCTCCGTACGTACTATGGCGTTTAAGGAGATACTACGCCGAGGCCCATAGAGTAGGATGTAGCCTGATTTATTATAACTATAAAGTGAAAGTATTACCTCGAAAAATCCATTTCAGTCCTCCTACTCTGTACCCAACTCGCAAGCACATTCGGCATCAATCCAACTGTCTTCTTTAACTCCATTAAGATGAAGTTCTCAATCGTTGCACAGGCCATTCTGGCCATTCCTTCTGTTGCCACTGCTATTCCTGAGCCTGTTGATATGACTGAGGGTAAGTCTTCTGCTATACTCAACACCGAGAGTAATAAGTACTAAATATCGTCCTTGGTAGTGAAGCGCGAGAACTGCAAGTTGACCCTCCAATGGGTCTCGAACTGGTATGAAAATGGCATGAGAAGATATGGAGTGCAGCTTATTACGAGCCCTCGAAATGACGACCATCTTGGTTTATACTGCAACCAGTTCAAAATCAATGCTGTTGAGCTTGAGAATGTGCAATGCTTCTGGACAGATAACATGTTTGTCATGGACGTTAGTGAAGTACAAGGTCCTGCCGGTCATGCGTAAGTACTATTATATCTTTATTACTGCTATTGATATCTAACCTTGTGATTATTAGCCAATACAAGAACCAGTATAATATCGGGGCTGGGATTTTAAAACGCGGAACTCGCTGCGATGTTATTCAAAACACCTAAACTGCATACCGAAGAGTTGATGGTTTTTCTCCGGTATTTACGCAGTGCTGGGGCGAGGTCTGAGCAGACTTGCATATGAGTTTCTTCCGTTAAGGTTGTTAGCTTTGTTGGGCTTTTAGTATCACTGGTATTACTTTTCCTTAAGCTTGCTTCCTTCCTTCTGGTTTAGTTAGCCCACGAGTTGTACTAGCATTCAAGACTCTCATTTAGTTAATGAATTGATGTTGATCCCATAAATCTTAAAGTCAAACAGTTCTTAACGCTCCAGCCCGATTAACATGTACATCCATTAGCCAAGAGCGTAACCTTTCTGGGACTCAATAGAAGTTCAGGCTTATGTGGTAGGACTGGAGGAGCTAGAGTATATAGATAAAGAGAACTTGTGTAAAAGATGAATAATTAACTATCAGAGGTCGCGGTCTTTTCGGTCTTTACCTGCATGCCTTGCTTCATCGAAGGGCTCTCCATGATCATTCTCCAATCGTGCACCGCAACACTATTCTTCTCGCTCAACCGAACTTCCTCCCCCGTGCGGTCGATCATTTCGGTCTCATAGCTCGCAATGGCTTGTTTTCTCTTATCAGCTATAATCTCCTCAGGGTTCCAGAACATCTCTATGGCTTTGAATACAGTGAAAGCGTCCTTGAGTGCATGGTTGAGTCCCTGTCCCCTCTGAAAAGTCATGGGATGCGCTGCATCACCAGCCAGCGTCACCCGGCCCCAGTTGTTGTCCCACTGATGCTCTGGTAGGCTTGGATCCCAGTTGCGTAGCTTGGAGTACCACACTTCTGTGTCATCTGGCATCCAGGCGAAAACGCTCTTCCAGGGGTCGGCAAAGTCTTTAGCGAGGGCTTTTTGATGAGCGATAAGTTCACGGTTGGTGCTGGTGTTGACGTAGTCAATAGGCTCTGGGAAGGAGATATAATGGAAAAAGGTCCAGTTTTCAGGGTGATCCTTGTCATCGCCGTCGTGAAGACTGAGCCAGGAGCACGTTCCATTTGGGTGAGGACCGACCTGGTAAAGCGGGCTATGAGGCTTCGATCGAAGAAACAGGGCATGGTCCCTGGTGTGCTGTGTGTAACACATAGTAGTTGCATAAGGAATGGGTGTCACCTTGGCCCTGTCCTGACCAAGAAGCAGAGTTCGAACAGTGGAATGGGGGCCATCTGTAGCGACAAGAAGACAGCCCGTGTCCTGCGTCCCGTCTGCGAACTTTGCTGTCACACTTGATCTGTCGTTAGAGTAGACAAGATCATTAATGGCCTTCCCCCAGTGCAGGTGATCGTCGAGGCCATCCATGAGCATGCGACGAAACTTGTCGCGACGAACGCGGTAGAACTTGGAAGATTCTATCTCGGTTAGAAGCTCGCCTGTTTTCCCATTGATGAAGGGAAGTCTATCCGTGTCTTTCGTCGGCACGTGGGGATCGACCTGGGTGCTCTCCAGTTGCTCCAGGACCTTCTCCGGAACCAGTTGCCGCAATGGCTCGAGGCCCCAGTGGGCACCCATGGTCCATGTTTTTTTGCGGGGTCTTTCTTCCTTCTCGTATACATCGAAAGGGATTCCTGCCTGCAGGGCATGGAGTTAATGCATGGATTATCATATGGATCAAAGAGACACATACTTTCTTCAGACCTTGCGCGAGAGCCAAGCCAGTGGAGCCTATAACAGATAGACAGTTAATAATTGACACTGTTATTATCGTCTTCTTCGGTGTAAAGCTTACCTGCGCCAATAATGAGGATCTTCATGGAATTTTGAAGCCCAAGGCTAGTTGCGTTAAGCGAGGCTGAAATACTGCTACTCATTGTTGAGCTCATCATCTTGAATTAGGGAAAAGTAGTGCGAAGATGAATAAAGCGATCCAATACGTGTGGTGGTGAAGTATGTCGTATTATTATAAATTAAATCATGGTTGGCAAAGCTTTATCTATCTTTCTAGTCTTCTCGTACCTGCATTAAATCCGACTGACGGACCATTGAGTTGTCTTGCTTTGAAAGCCGAACATTCGGAATCAATTGGTCGGTCTTCGGCCCTTTCGGTCCTCGCGCTGTATCCCGGCTACCGAAGATCCCGCAGATTTTGAAGAAAGACAAAAGCTCGGAAATTGTGTTGTTGACTCTATGCCAGAACGATTCCATCTGTTCCGAAAGTAAACAGAAGCATATTTAACTAGACGTGGCTTGACCGTGTCAATGCAAAAGAGATTTCTGGCAATTATAGATTGGAGGGTCAATTGCCTGACGTTGAAAGCCTATGGGTTAAGGGTCAATGGAAAAGAGATTCCTGGTACTTCTAGGTTGGAGGGTAAAAGTTGCCTGATTTTGAAAGCCTAATGGGTTAAGGGCTGGGGCAATATCCAGGGAAATCAAAACACTAAAGCAAGTTTATTCTTTGAAGTAGGTGATCAAACTGAAAAGTCTTTTGTTACAAGCGAGGATATTAGCTTGAGACATGTTTAATTTTAGTTAAGCTCCCAGCGCTAGATGGATACCGAGATTACCCTAGACCTTATTCCCGGCGACAACTTACACATGTTTTATCAGCTTTGTGACTTTTTGACGTCTTTGAAAGTAAGAATTAATAAACTGGGTAGTTATTTCACCGTTCTGTGATGGGTAGACCATGTATCACATTCGAGATCATGTCCGCTTGTATTCACACCACAACATCACCTACACATCGCATTTTTCACCGTCTGCTAAGCAGCTGACCCCAAAGTTTTTAAACCGTGGTTGAGAAATAAAGGAAATGAATTAATGCAATGCACACTAGCTCAGAAAACATAGACCAGAAATATCTTGCGTTACCAGCCTCAAAGATCAAGGGCCGTGCGAATAATACCCACTAACTTTGTCGCATTCGGTTTCCTTACCATTGTAAAATGGTTGGCTTCCTCAATGCAGAAAATAGCAATTTTGTCTTCCCCTAGAAGCTGATCCCAGCCATTAGGCCCCAAGTTCACCCGATTCTCCAACAACCAAGTCATCTCTTTCGGATCGTCATCCTGCGGCTCGGGCCGGACGTCGGTCGGGTTCTTACAGACGCCGTCTGTAGCCCATATGAGAGTGGTCTTGGGTGCAGGGCCTAGAAATGGAACTGGCTTGTACTTATCCAAGGCATCGATGAAAGCCAAGAAATGCTGAATCAGCCATTCCGGAGCACTCTGAGCCCTTCCATCTCCGGCTCCAAAAACACCAGACTTTTCCAGGAACTTGTAGAAGCGAGGCGGCAGCTTTTCCAGGCCGATGGGGTTTGGAGAATCGATCAAGATGAGATGCTGCACCGTTTCGCCCTGGTTTACGAGCTGTTGGGCGGCATCATACGCAGCTATCCCGCCAGCAGACCAACCAGCAAGGCTGTACGGGCCATTTGGCTGACGACGGCGGATCTCGGCAAGGTAGGAAGCAGTAAGGTCTTGAAGGCCACATTTCAAGTCTTTGGGATTCCGCACGTACGGGCAATCTAGTCCGTACACGCAAACATTTGGCGATACAGGTGGCAGGCCCACGTATGAGGTTGATGAGCCAGAGCCGTCCGGAAAGAGGAAGAGACTATGCGGGCTACCGGCTCTGCCTTGCAACATGACGGAAGTAGCTTGAGGGTGCGACAGTGGGCCGCCTGTTTTTGCAAATCTCGGTCCAAGTATTTCACCAACGGCAGCTGTGAGGCCTGATAGGCTGGAGTAGTTCAAGAAAAGGTCTTGCGGGAGATCGATGTCGAGCTCTTCCCGTGCTCGACCGAGGATGGTAAGGGACACAAGAGAGTCCACACCGAGCTCAGCCAAGTCGTCAGCACGTGCCAGTTCTTTGATGCTGATGCCAATCTCGTCCGCAATAATTGTAAGCAGAAGGTGGATGGAACCATTGACACTATCCACTTTCATACTCTCTGCATTATCTTCACTAAGACTTGGTGTGGTAGCTTCTGTCGTTCCGCTCTCATTTGAGGACGGGCTGTCATCCACGGTCTCGTCTCTGCTCATGGGAGAATCAGAGAGATATTGCCTGAGAGCCTTTACTGAAGGATAATCGTCGAATAAAGATTGCACATCTAAGTTGAGAGACTCACGAAAGTTGCCAAGGATGGTCAGTGACATAAGAGAATCCACTCCATAATTGGCAAACTCTGAGTCTTCGCTTAGCTTAGACCTGTCGACGCCAATCTCTCTGCAGATAATTTCAAGAGCTTGTTCGAAGATGGAATCAGACTGGGGGCTTTGTCTGCTTGTGGCCGGCGCTTCTGGAGCACTTAAGCTACTTGCTTGTTTGACAGGTGGGGGCGTTGGTTTTGATCTCGTCGTAGCCAACTTGCTTGGCGAGGGCAAAAGCATATCCAGGACTCGTTTGGAGACCTTGTTGAATGTGACGCCCCCATACATGGCAATGATGTCGCCTTCTCTGAATACATAGACGTCTCCCGAGTATGATGAGTCATCCTTCCCGACACGCTGCATCTTGACGTAGGTTCGGTACTCGACATCGGCTGAGAAGGTCTCTGCACAGCGCATGAACTGCCAGCCCTGATTGATGTAGGCGTGCTCAGACAAGTCTAGTACATCATTCGAGTGCATCACAAAGCCCGTGAGGTGTCCAAAGCTGTCACACCAAAATGGGTTGAGTGCAAATCCTCCCTCAACTGGCTGTAGGCGTACTTTGGCCGTGGCTTCGAGGCCTTCACTGTCGAACACAATCTCCTGCATGCCCTGGTAGCCTGGACCATACTTAACCACGGAAGAGAACATCTTATATGCCATGCCGCGACGGACTCTGTGCGTGGATTCTACCTCTAGACCTTGGAGGAGATTTTTAATGCTTCGCTGGATGAGATACTTATTGCGGCGCCAGTCCTGTTGCCAGACCTCGGGCAGTTGAAATCGTATGTTGCATGTCGCATGACGAGTTGTCTGTTTCCCCTGCGAGTCAACACTGTAGAGCTCCATGTCACCTTGGAGCAACTTCCAATCCACTGACAGGCTCGCTCGAATAAACTGGGCATTGGTAGTTTGAACAATGAGAGCTTTCTCCACCAACATGTTGCAAACGTCAGGGACATACCCATGCCCTTCTGGACCTTTCAACTCAGTCGCGTATTTGCCCAAAGTGTAGGCAATATCTGCGTACAAAGACTTTGACGTGGTTAGTTACGGAGACTAGGGTCAGGGTACCAAGCAAACTCACAGAGGGGCAAAGAACCAGCCCGTTGACTTGGTGATCTTGCGCTACTTGTAGCAAAGCAGACTCACGAAGATCTGACTGCATGACCAACCTACATCTCTGAGCAGACACGTCTTGTTCCACAATCTCATGAACCGAGTCACTCAGCCTTGTTGATTTGATTGCCGGTGTGGGAGAGCTAGCCACCGCTGGAGATCCCTTGGTGAGACACCAGTCACCTTCGTACTGGATCCAGTATTTCTCCAGGTCCCAAGAGTAGCTGGGTACGTTGAGGACCCTTTGACAGGACGGGAAATCTCGATGCCAACTATCCCAGTTTATGGCCAACCCTGCCAGGTACAGCATCTTCAAAGACTCGGCGAGTGTCTTGAGCGGCTCCTCGTTGCGGCGGAGTGAAGGGAAACAGCGTGTTTCTGATCCCAATATCCCCTTTACCATTCTTGAAAGGATCGGATGTGCTCCAACTTCAACGCATACGCTGTTCGGATTGATAATGTTGTTTTGCTGAGCCATCTGCACAGCCGCCAAGAACTCGACAGGCTCGCGACAGTGTCTTCTGATATACTCTGGCCCGATAGTTTCACCAGGCTGGATTATGGTTGCCGAAAGTGTAGAAATGATTGGCACAGTCGCGGGTTGGAAGCTGACGTGTTGGGCGATGGCTTGAAGCTCATAGAGCACAGGATCGACTTGTGACGAGTGAAAGGCGAAAGGAACAGGGAGTCGCGTAAATTTTAAACCTTGACCGTCAAGTTCCAAACAGATTGCATCAATATCAGCATTAGGTCCACTCAGCACTATGTCTTCAGGCCCATTGACACAGGCAATCTCGACGGGCGGGTTGTCTGCTAGGACCTGACGAATGTGGTCTTTGGATGCTTTAACAGCTACCATACCGTGAGTATCAGCTGTGCAACCGCTTTCAATCAAGGTTGCACGCCAACCACAGAGATATATCGTATCACTGATACTAAGCACACCGGCGATACAGAGGGCGGCGTACTCGCCTAGGCTATGCCCCAAGACATAGGCAGGCTTCACCCCAAGATTCGCCCACAGACGACTTAGTGCAATCTGGATGATGCAAGTGCCAACTTGAATGACTGCAGGAGAGAGCTCTTCAATTTCGGTACTTCCATCTACCAGTGGCAAGATAGAAGGTAGAGAGTGAGTCCTTGCAATGCAGTCAAAACTGTCAATGTCGGACCGGAATGAGGAAACATGCAAGTAGAGCTCACGGCCCATGGCACTGTACTGAGCTCCTTGTCCAGTAAAGAGAAAACCTATGCTCGGTAGCTTGGAAGGGATAGGTTTTGTGACTTCTTCAGTCGCCATGGCGAGTAGCGAGCGTTTCAAATCCTGCATGCCCGTCGTTGCAAAGGCAGCCCGGTAACTGTGATGCATGCGTCGAGCTGTTGTTGTGTAGGAGAGCTGAGCAAGCGTCTTACAGGACGTAGAATCATCGATAAATTCCGCCATAGCGAGCAGGTTGCGCTTGAACGACTGAACCGAACGTGCAGATATGGCCACCACATGGGTTTTTCGAACATCTAAGCCTTGTACCTGCTCCGAGATTGGGGCATCTTCCAGCAGCAATGCTGTGTTTCCGCCAGCGGCGGAGAAGTTGTTGACAAAGGCGCGACGTTTGCTGTTTGTTGGGCGAAGCCACTCCGCCTCATTCATCGCGATTCGTATACCACGACGGTCGAGGTCAAGGGGAAATCCATGGTTGATAGTCCCCTTGATGCCGCAATGTGGTGGAATTCTGCTTTTTTGCATCATCAACAATACCTTGATAAGTGCCGTTACACCAGAGGCAGATTCGCCGTGGCCAGTATTGGATTTGACTGACCCAAGATGGAGGCTTTGGTCTGGTCTCCGAGAATAGTCGCTCGCAAAGGTGTTGATGACTGATTTCATTTCGACAGCATCACCGGCTTGTGTGCCCGTTCCGTGCATCTCAATGTAGCTCACGTCATGCGGCTTCACACCTGACTCGTTGAGAAGCTTCTTGAAGAGATATTCCTGAGCATCAGCCAACGGCCTCGTGATGGAAACTGCCTCTGCGGAGTGGTTGGTATGTGCCCCGAGAATGACCCCGAATACGGGATCTCCATCAGCGATGGCGTCAGGAAGCCGCTTGAGAATCACTGTCCCGACGCCCTCTGCTCGACAGTAGCCATCAGCCATATCATCGAAGGTCTTGCAATTTCCATCCTTGCAGAGAAAGTGGCCGCGGTCGAGGCCCGCGAAGTTGTCGGGATTTGTCATGATATTGGTGCCTCCCGCAATGGCTGTATCACAATTCCGCTCCAATAAGGATGTGATCGCCAGATTGATAGCAGCAAGACTTGATGAACAAGCGGTATCGACCGAGATACTCGGTCCACTGAACTTGAAGAAGTAGTTGATCCTGCCAGGGATGAAAGCTCTATTGCCACCAGGGATGAAATATGTGTCGATATCCTGACCACTGTTGACTTCTCTCCAGTCATCACTGGTCGTCCCGTAAAAGACTCCGACGCGATGTCTCTGAGTTGAGGCAGTGCGGTCTGGCACAACACCGGCCATTTCCAGGGCCTCGTAGGCAGTTAACAAGGCCAGTCGCTGGGCTGGGTCTGCCTGACAAGCTTCTCGAGGGGACATGCGGAAGAATCTTGCATCAAAGAGGCCAGGTTCTTTGAGCCAGCAACCACTCGTGACTCGATTTGTGTTTTTCCTTTGACCTGTTGGGTCATAGTGTTTCTCTCCGTCAAACCGATCTGCCGGGACTGGCTTGTGGACATCCAGGCCTTGTTGTAGCAAGTCCCAGAATTCAGCAAGAGTATCCGCCTCAGGGAATCGACCGCTGAAGCCAATAATGGCGATCTGAGACGAGTCATGGTCTTGGTACGGCACACCGCCTGAGGTGCTTGGTGAGATATTCAGTAACGGAGTGTTATCCACCCGCACAGATTTCCCACTTCGCTCCACCGAAGCTGATAGACTCTGTGCAATCTGTGTGTTGATGGGTATGAGTATGGTATCCCCATTATCTGACAGGAGGTCAGCCAACCCTGCGATGACCTTGTCAAGTCGAATCTGTTGAGTGAGAACACCGGAAATGCATTCGTTTAACAATTCTTCGTAGGTGGACATTTCTATGATGGATCCAGTAGAACACGAGATGTTCGAGATTTTCACGTCTCGATCGAGGTTCTGAACTTCTTCCAGGACAGTTTCAAAAACAGCCTTGAGATCCGACTCTGTGTATCCCTGTGAACAGTGATAGGGGCCATGAATGGGGATGGTGAAGGACTTTTTTGTGGACGAAAGTGGACACGTGAGGAACTGTTGGAGAACATCAGGCGGGCCGCTGATTGTGACTGTGTTGGGCCCGACGGCTCCAATGTATGGTTGTGATAGCAATGGAAAAGACTGAGTTTCTAGGTTAGCCTATGCCACAAAACCACTACCAGATTCCCTGACGCCAAGAAATACTTACGTTCTCCTTACAAAACTCGGCTAGCGCACGTTGCGCCTCATCTTCCTGAGTAGCAGCCAGCACTACCGACCAGCTGCTATGCCTCTGAGACCCGAGGATTGCTGCTCTTTGCTGCACATGAAGACCAACTCGGAAGGCAACAATGACTGCTTGGCATCCTACATTAATGAGATCGAAAAGCGTTTTCGAACAGCTTATAGCGGCAGCCGCAAAGGACCCGGTACAAACACCAAGGAACGATGCGAACTCTGGGGGATGCTGGAGTCGTCGCTTAGAGATGAATCTATGTCATTAGATATAAAACCGTCCGTGATAATCTATAGCCAAACTTACTCGATATAATAAGCAATCTCGTAGATACATAATAGCGCGCTATCGAGTGCTGCACCATGTTGTCCCTTGCGTACATCTTCTAACACAAGGCCTAAGGTTTCTGCCTGTGTAATACTGCTGCGTTCTTGGGCCGGAAGAACTGAAATCTCTCGCCTTAAAGCTAAGAAGGCTTCGTCGAGGTATTGCTTCAAGATGGCGTTATCGCGAATAAGGAGTATTGCCTGCAAGGCATCCAAAATAGGCACGGATTGGTCCCCAAAAATGAAGATATTTTTCGGATGCATCTTCAGACAGTCTTGCTTCTTTTGTCTTGTGGCAAAACGGCTTGGTTTCTTGTTTGCGGGTTACATGAAAGAATACCTCCTGCTTTGGGCTGCACTATATATGAACGTGCGTAGTGGCTTCGGACATGTATACCAAACGGCGAAATGGTGTGCTTGAGATACTCTCTTGCTCTCTCCCTTGCTCCGAATGGTGTTCCAGCTCCCTGGCTATCAGGTGGAACATTAACCGAGAGCACCGACGAGGTCCGAATATCCCGTTGGGGCCCGAACGGGTGGAAAACCAGGATGCAACCCGGGCTCCGGGCTATTTTCCGAGATAAGATTTAGGAAAGAGTGTTTGTACTATCTTATCGAAACGTGGATTTCAAATCACACAGCGTGTCATTTAAAAGCTGGTTCGTAACTCGCAAGCAACCTGTTGACGCGATTCAAGAACAAAACTTGCTATTGCCAATTATGACCTCCGTTCCCTCACAACAGCTTCTTTGCCTCACGATTTGCGGCTACAAAAAGCCTGGTCTCTCCGATGAGGCGTACCGGGACTACATGATCCATACCCACGCACCTCTTGTCCAGGACCTTATGGTCCAGTATGGTATCAAGCGTTGGACGATGGTGAGTAAAGCTGCTGCCCCTGCTCATTGCAATCGGTAACAGGACAGACGCACAACTCTTTATCAACACGAAGTAAGATGGCGCTAGTTGCCGGACCACAATTCTCCAACACTGCAGACTACGATGCCATTATCCAGATTATGTTTAATGATGTAGATGATTTTGTGAGGATGAAGGCCGATCCTTATTTCCAAGAGCGGGCAACGCCTGATCACGAACAATTTGCTGATACCAAACGGAGCCGGTATACCATTCCAAGCATAAAGGTGACACCAACAGAGAGCTAATGATGTCTTAGTATGACCATTGGCTTAGTTCAAGATATCATAGCGGATGGCGCTGTAACAAGAGTGCAGGAATAGATGCAGGATCAATGTAAATACACGTTCACCGCGGGGTTATATATCTTTCTGCGCTTTCTATGATAGTGAACTTCAAGCTTTCTAATTGAAGGGTGAATATAACTCCATCACAACTGGTACAGAAGCGTGCATCGTCTTTTTAGTCTATGCATTAGACTCAAGCCGATTGTTTACTAACATAGTAGCCCGCGATTCATAGACAGGAAGCAGAGATAATCCGCAGAATAAACAACTACTGTACTTATTTCTTGACAAGGTCTGGTTAATGATGATATTTATCTCATACTAATTGGTGCGGAATATCTATCAAACACAATACCAGGAGGATGACAGGCTTCCATATCCAACAACTAGGTAAAAGCCTCATTCATCAGCCAGCGATAGCTCTATCAGCGACAGATTCGAGCCTGGAGGGTGAGAAACACTTTTCACCACTAACCCCGGATCTACCTCAGCAAATATCTGTTTCCAATCTTCAATACCACGTTCAAGACTATTGAACACCTGCATCATGGTCAAGTCGCGCACTCTAAGAAGCCGCTCTTTGGAAGCAGGTATCGATCCAGGGTTAGGCAGAACGGTATCCATAATCAGGATCTTTGACCCGCTCTTCAGAGCTAGAATCAAGTTCCTCAGAATCTTGACTGAGTCCTCAAAAGCCCAGTCGTGAAGAATCATACGCAACAAGTACACATCTGCACCAACAACTGGTTGTGGCTCGAAGAAGCTGTGTGGCTGGAATTTGATGCGCCCAGGCAAATCACCATCCGAGAAGGAAGCCAGCTGCTGCTCAGCTCCGCTAACGACCGAAGGCAAATCTTGCACTATAAAGCTCAGCTGTGGGAACTCTTGTGCAAGGGCTATGCTGCCGTGGCCAACGGAACCACCGACCTACCAACCTCCGAATTAGCGACAGAGCCCGTATATTAGATGTCAAGCAGAATACAAAGTTATCAACTTACATCAACAACAACTGCTTTTCCCAGCTTGGCCCAGTCGTAGCCATTGACCATATGCCTGAGGTGCGTTCCACGGTTAGATGCAGCACTCTTCATATACCCGGCGAACTGCCTCTGGCGTTCCGGAAGTTGCTTCAGGTGTTGAAAGAAGGAGACGTCTGTGTCGAACGCAATATTATAGGCCGTTTGGTTTTTTTCCACACCATCAGGCCATTTTTTGTGAGCTTCAACCATGGCAGCAGCAGTTGGGGCTGAGATATCGCACATGAAGACGGCCCAGTCGCCAAAGTTCTCACTTGTACGTAGCAGGGCCGAAGTTGGAGAGTGAGCGATGCGCTCGGGAGTCGGCTCTGCAAAGAGACCACTGGTCATTGCCATTCGAGCTACGCTCTTCAGGCGCGACTCAGAAACCTGAGCATCCAGGGCCAACTGGGTATAGGAGACTTCGCCTTTCAACGGTACAAGATCAAATACTTTGAAGGAGCAGAGCCACTGAAGGCATGCGATGTAATGGTACTGCAGAGTGTATCAGTAAGACTAAGGGTCCTCTCTAAATGAAAGAATGAAGAAAACTTACACCGGTCTGAAGATTAGCAAGATAATCACTTGGCCCAGCTGCAAGCTGAAATATCTGCAGGGCGTAGTCCATGATTTGTTCTCTTGCAAGGTGGGCAGACTCTGGTGCGTCGTTGGGGACAACAGTGGCAGGGGTGTCTCTGTTGAAAGAAGGCACCTGATGTCCACCGAGGCGAAGGAGCTTCTCGAGGGTCTGGACTTCGCCTGCAAGTTTCTTGGTCAATCCCTCCATTTTGGATGGTTCGCTATACTCGTTGATTGCCATTTTCTTTTGTATGACAGGAGGAATGGAGATTGATGAGAAGAAATGGTAACAACGTTGAAGAGATTCTCTTAGAAGGCTGTGGCCAATTAACAACCAAAACAATCTCTTTTGAATGCCACAGGTCAGCACTTTGTGGACTTGCCGTGCCGGTACGGTCAGATTTTAGATGGACAATATATTGTATGCGGACCGATGCGCTCCGATACTCCATTCACCTCATTTCCGAGCTCCGAACCCGCCCCAACTCCGGTACCGGTAACTGTCGGGAGAACAGACCAGGGATAACTAAAACAATTGCGATGGGTTTATGCTAGACGGTAAATCCCGACCGGACACCGACCTTCCTGACAGGCGCCGATAATTTATGTTCCCGTTGATGTCTCACGATTGCCTTATGGGAAATACGATTGTTGTGCCAGTTACTAACAATGGTGTCATACTGTGATGGAAGGCGTCTTACTGGAGACAAGACACGCACCAATCCAGCCCGAATACCTCGTACACGCTATTAAGCCGAAGTCCAACGCAGACGAGCAATCCCTCATGGTCAGTAGTGTATGCTCTGGGCTGTCTTTTCTATGTATCACTTATAATAGTCAAGGCGGTAGAGCTTATTTCTCACGTCAAACAGTTTACCGGTCCATCAAATTTGTAGAATTTGTTCGCAAATATTTATTCTCCAGCTATCTGCTTGATGATCGATTGTTGAACCACTTACTATCCCCTTTTCTACACTGTGCCTATCATACGGAGTATACCAGATCTCTTATTACTCTCTACTTGGCTATGAAAGCAACCGTCTGCAAGGCGCATTCGAGGGATTCCAGTGAGTTCCTAGGAAGGCTGATCGTCCTCCAGGCTACATAGCCATCGGGCCGCACAAGGGAGCACCCATCATCGGATAAGCCATATGCTTCGAGAAACTCTGAACAATCATCGAGAGGTCCTTTTTGAATGTGCTGGAATGAAATGTCGATTGGCAATCGCGCTTCGAGCTCAGCCACGGCAGGCTGCCATGAAAGACTTGTGGAGAGCAAAACCCAGCTCTTGCCGAACAATTGCAGTGTCGATATGACTTGGTCATTATGCTGTATCTTTACATGAGGAGCTCGAGTTCCAGGTTGACCAGCCCATTTGTCTGGTGTCTGGGCTGAAGGTAACGAGATGTCGGCGCCAATGATACCTTGAGATCGATAGATCTGGCCAAACTCAACTGCAGCGTCTGGGAGTGCTTCAACAGCATCTGAATCACTCGTCTTTGTATCTTTCTGAAGCGTCTTGAAATCCGACCGCGCAAAGATTTGGTCATGACGCAACCACGCAACAGGAAATCTCTCATCTTCGTATGTGGTGAGGAGTGCGGGCGTGCTAGAGCCTTTCACAACGTGTGAGAGCTTCCATGCTAGATTGTACGCATCGCCAACCCCAGTATTGGCGCCATAACCGCCTCGATTGGGGGGAAGACTGTGAGCAGCATCTCCAATAAGAAAGGCTCGACCGACTGTAAATCGTTCAGCGATCAGAGCAGCCAAGTCCCACTGCCGGCTTTCAATGACTTCTATGTCAATGTCAGGCGCGCCGATAGCCTGGCGTGTCAGGGACTCAAGAGTTGAGTCGTCATACTCTCGATCATTGGGCAAGTGCAAGACCAAACGACCGTCCTGATACGCAATCATGAAAGCTTTCAGGTCCGGTTGGTCGATAGTGAATTGTGTTGGGCCCCGTGACAGATACGGAGCAAGACCTGGAGATCTGAAGAGTACGCTCTTGACAGAGCTGACATGTCCGTGGCCGCTGCGTGAGATACCAAGGGCCTCTCGCACAGGGCTCCGATGCCCATCAGCAGCTACAAGATACTTGGCTACAATATCGTAGGATGAGCCGTTACGGATGTTGACAGTACATGTGATGTTCTCGTCATCCTGCTTCAAGCTGACAAACTCGTGGGAGAACCGGACGTCAACCCCTAGGTCGATAGCCCTTTGAGCGAGTATGGGCTCTAACAAGTCTTGCGGCGTGGAGGCGCCCCGGTATGGAGAGAACTCCTTTTCGGGAGGCTTCTGATCTTTTGCCTCGTCTTGCTTCTGCGGGTTCCAAGCCAGCTCCTCGTACCATTCTCCAGCCAAGCTGTGGACACGCACCCGCTGAAGCTTGAAGCCAGAAGGTTTCTCGGGAATTGAGTCCTCGGCGAAACCAAGTGAGCGGAATATCTCGACAGTTGTAGGGTTGAAACCGTCAGCCCGCGGATGTTGCATGTGTCCTGGCCGGCGCTCAAGGAGAATGGTAGGAATTCCGAATGTGCCTAGGGCGACGGCTGTCGTAAGGCCGGACAGCCCGCCTCCAACAACCAAGACAGACGTTTCTTCTTTGTTGTGCGATTTCATGGTGCCTAAAGGTAATTGGAAGTGAGGTAGAGGCCAAACAGTTCAGGTGTGAGACAGTAAATAGTATTTTGGATGTCCAGTTACGCTTTGGATGAAGGAGGCATATAAGGATAGAGCGGCGAGCAAGGAGGTATTAGCTTCTTTTTAGTTTTTCCGTTACTCCTCCCAGCAGGAAGTTTCCGGAAATCAACTTGTAAAAATCGAACAATTAACCGGACGTTTCGGAGTTCGTTATTCGGGTTTCATATGGGACGCTGATGCCGGCGGTTCAGCGACTATGGACTTGGACTCGGACTCCGAGTGCTTTTCCAGTGACGAAGTTGCAGAGAACTTACTTGTAATCTGCGTTTTTGACGTAAATATATAAGATTTCTTTGGAGACCTGAAAGTCTTGTGTTTGGGACCTACGCATTTAAAGGTTCCTCTTGTGCCCACTATGTCACCCACTGCGACCCTTGAACCAAAGCACTGCCAGGTCGTTATTGCCGGCGGAGGCGTAGCCGGCATCACTCTAGCATTGGCCTTTGAGCGTATGAAAATTGATTATGTTCTTTTTGAAGCGCACAGCAGCCTCGCACCAAGCGAGGGTGCAAGCATTGGGCTGTTGCCTAATGGACTTCGCATCCTTGAGCAACTCGGTGTTCTAGATGAGATCGAGCAGCAGAGCGTGGCCCTACAAACATGGCGTCATATCGATGGAAATGGAAATCTCATCTCTTGCACTAGTGCCCTTGGACACTACCCTTCCAAGTGAGTGTCATAACCCGCGAACCTCTATGCCAGAGGGATGTTATAGTGGCCCTACTAACTTGTCTCGTGCCTTTGCAGGATAGGGTATGGGGGCTTGTTTCTTGAGCGCCAAAAGCTTCTGGAAATGATGGCTGGTCACTTGAAAAACAAGGCTGCCATCAAGACTTCTGCGAGAATTGCTTCGTTGGTCGAAGCTAAAGACAAGATCACTGTCGTTACAGATGAGGGGTTCACTGTCACGGCGGATCTTGTCATTGGCGCCGATGGAGTGCGCAGTGTGGTTCGGAAGCACATCAATTCTTGGGGGCCGGATGACTGTAAGTAAAAGCCAGCGCCAAGATAATAGACGTTGGGGTTCAGCCACTGACTGCCGAAAAGGCATGACAGCGAACTTTGCGTGCGTATATGGGATCTCGAATCCTACTCCTGGCATTGTCGAAGGGGATTGCTTCTCGGTTTACAGACAAGGTGCTAGCATCCTCGGCTTCACAGGCAAAGGCGGTGTCGTGTTCTGGTTCGTCTTCGAGGATCTCGGACGACCCTGGCCCCTGTCCGAAGTGCCGAGGTACAGCGAGGCCGATTCCGACCCCGTGTGTCAGTCTGTCGCCCATCTGAAACTCGACAACGGCATCAAGTTTGCCGACATCTACGCCAATCGGACTGTGGCAAGAAAGGTTGTTCTAGAAGAGGGCATGGCCAAGACTTGGCACTCGGCTCGTGCAGTCCTCGTTGGCGATGCGGCGCACAAGGTATTCATGTCCGTAGTTACATCTACTACGCTTGCAAACTAACCCGTGCTTACAGATGGTCCCGAACGCCGCTATGGGTGCCAACCAGGCTATGGAGTCGGCTGTTGTTCTGGTGAACGAGCTCCGAGGAGTTTTGGCGTCGTCATCGGACAACTCCTTCCATTACGACATCTTACGTGCTGCTCTATCCCGGTACACAGAGCAGAGGAAAGGCCGCACCACCCAAGTTCAGCAAAAGGCCGCCATGGTTTGCCGGGCGCAGCTATGTCACAGCGGGCCTGCCGAAGCCATACTCAAGGAGTTGCCTGCTCTTACTGATGGAGATTGGCTTTTTAGGGGGTTCATGGGCCTCGCCGATGCGCCTGTACTAGCTGACGTGCCGCTTACAAGTCGGGGACTCATGTACCAGCAAGCAGTGGAATCACTGCGGAAGAAAGCAATGGCTCGCCAGAAGGGGGAGTTAAAGGCAACAAATTTGGCTCTGTTTGGTCTGGCAGAGGGTGTTTATTAGAGACACAATATTTGAGCAATTGTGCACAACCTAGGCATGTTTTTATCATTTGTTGAATTGAATTGATGATCCGTTAAACTTTTTGCACTTGGTATACTTTTAACACTAAATCTTCTGGGTTATTCAAGATTATCAAGATTGATATGTAGCAAGCCTGCTAATTAACTCCACAGTTTGATTGATATCTGTATAGAATTTACAATGGCCTTCTGTAGGTACAGGGTAGTACCCGTTAAATAGCTTGAAGGTCTCTAGTTAAATTATAAACATTAAAATTTATTGAAACGCTGATTAAACCCTTCTCAAAATTTGTTTCTACTTTTCAATCGAGCCTCCCAAGTGCCGTGACATGGTAAACTAACAGTAGTGGTGACGTGGAGCCGACCCTTGATACCCCAGCAAGGATATCGGCACATCGGCTACAGATATGCAAGCCGTCATCTTGGCGATACCACAACGGAGCAGGCGCAGTATGTTATGCCGAAGCCCCGATCGCACAACGCTTAGCCGACGCGCGACACTACTCCCCCCCTGGCGACAGGCCTAGCCATATCCTTGTTTGAACAGCCGCTTGAGTCTATAATAACCTTGCCCCTCCAAGCTTTGCCATATCTCCAACGCCGATTTCCTGCACGTCTGACCACCCACCACATACCAATGATCTTGTAGGGCGTCTCACCAACCGGAAACATGCCGTAGCAAGCGTGTTTTATGGCTCAACAAAATGGCTTGCTTCTGTTGAAGAGGCACATGTTTTTCTAGTAGATTCCAATTCGCCGCCACTGCGGCTTAGCTCAGCCTAAGTAGCGGCCCGAGCCTCGGCCCAATACCCGCCACCACCTCTGACAGTCGCATTTCCTACGTGTAGTGGTGTAGAGTCGAGCTAGTCCAGGGGAGTAACACAAAAGCTTGTCTGATAAAGCGCGTTTATTTTGTTTTGTCTAATCTAATGGTGTAGAGATATCTATTGGTTTGTCACGTCTCATGTAGCAGACTGCAGTGCCCTCTCCCGGCACAGTTGCAGCGACTTGATAAGGCCCGCCCAGCACAAAGCCGCGGGTTCTTCCACTGTACTCTCCGCAGATCGAGATGCAAGAGAGTCAATGAGTTCCCCCATGTCGTCAATCTGCGACCTTATCACCTGTGCAATTACTTTCATTTTCGATTCGCCGTCCAACACGTATCCTCCAATTGTCATTGTGATGTCATATACATTCGATCTCGTCTCGGTGCTGCTTGCAGTGGACTCCTGGGCAGAGGAAGAGGAAGATAAAGATGACGTAGGTGTCGAGAGCTGTTGTTCCAACAGCGATGAGTAAGTGTCAATTAATTGGCGTGTGATAAGAACCAACAAGTACAGGAGATTCCAGCTGCAGGCACAGGGGCAGGCCAAGATCTGCCCTACAGTTTCCCGGGCCGAACGGCTCGTCTTTAGCGTGCTGTCAATGCTGCGGAAAATGTCCGCGTTCTTGGCATCGTCGTTAGACAAGGCACAGGGCTCAGCGGGCATATGCAAACTCTTGATCGTCATACAGGCTAATTCCATGCAGTCTCTCTGGGCCTTGTATGTCGTACCAACACCGTTACACACTCTGGGTTCCCCTGCCGAGGAGAAGCTTGGCGAGAGGAGTAGCTGGGAGTTTGAATTGACCTGGTTGCTTTCTCCAATTTCCATAGTTTGCGGCGCCTGGCCCTCGCAGATATCTTGCATGAAATCTGGAAATTGCGATGCTAGGAAGTCCATGTCGTCCAGGGAGGTATTTTGACGATTAATGCTACTCTCGCGTTGCTTCATGAGATCCAGGTGTGACGGCATTGTCGAGATATTCGAAGTCAAATCAGCCTCATGGATAAACATCATGGCGTCTTCATCAAACTCATCCACAGATATTGAGTAGTCAGGAGACTCAGATGAATCGTGTGTCATGGTGCGACCCTCTTGAACGGCCTGCTGGCTCCATTGTTCCTGCGTGGGGAAGTTTGATTGTTTCGAGCCAGGTCCAGTAGCACCAAACATCCGACGAGCTTTACCAATGCGGCGGGACTCGCTGTAGTGACACGCAACATCGTTACGGATGCATCTGAGACACTGCGGTTGGCCGCGGTCACACTTGACCTTTGACATGGCACAAAAGTCACAGCTTGCCTTAAGCTTCTGGGGCTTCTGGGGTTTCCGGGGCACTGCTTGGCGCGGAGCAGAGCGTATGCAGTTATTATTGGCGGTGTCCATTGTAAAATCGGATTCAGCCAGGAGGGGGTGCCAAGAAAGGGTGGGATTCTTGTTTTCTGTCACTGGAGCTATATCTCAGTGCACGGTTGATCTTGGCTCTGGTACTTTGATGGGGAGAAAGATGTTATATATATGGGGGCATTTTTGTGCACACAGCCATATCCAGCTGCTTCCGTGCTTAGGACATGTAGGATTTATCTTGCGCAACTGCGTTGGGCGTGTAGATAAGGCTTTCCGTGGGGCAGTCATCTCTGACTGTGTCAAGGCCAAAATCTGAGAAGCCTGGAGAAGGTTCATCACCTCCCAGAACAGGACAAAGTAACATATTCACAATTCTCATCCAGCCATTTGGCCATGAACGGGGGTAGTCCGTGAAGTGGTGTCAATTGGCACCCCCATGGGGCGGCAGTTTAGTAGATCCCGCTCTGCATGGTAATGGGCCGACACCCACATGAAGGAAGCGAGCGGCGTAGGCAGCCACAGGAACTTTCTGTTATCATCCTCATCTTACCTGCCTCGAGGGTAGCATTTTACATGACCAAAGTAGAAACATGGTGCGAAAGATCCCGCTTAGGCTGAGGTTGCACGAGAACAAGATAACGGTGGTGTAACGTGTTTGAATGCGAGGAGTGGAAGAGTAGGGTTTCAGGTCACAGAGCTACTTACTAATCCGTCATAAATTTTGGTTAACAGCACAGGTGTAAGCACACAGCTGGCCCTGTAGGGAACCTACGAGATAGATAATATGACGATAATTCTTTGGTGTTAGCAATCGAATTCATAATCATAGGTACATCGGAAAATCACGCCATAGGAGGGATTGTTCTAATAGAAAACCGAACATAAGAGTACGTCACAGGCAGTATTATTACTCCGCTGCTAGTTGGTAAGCTGCGTAATACATATCATAAGAATATTGTACACACACATATCAATGGGCCAAAACAGGAGATTCGTACAAGTCTTGGGGTTGATAAACAAGCTTTCTGCCATCATATATCACCCCCACACACAAATGCAGTCTGGTATTGTTTCTTGGCTGATACCCTCCAAGCTCAATTAGCTTTTACCCGGAACCCCGCCTATCGCACTGTTTTCGCGTTGCATGTTCTCATATACGGGTCTGGAACACAGTCAATAATCGTTTATGGCTCAACTCGCATAGGACGTCGAACATAGCCGCATGTACATGCGATGCAGATGTGTTTCTGGCTTGCGACATTAGAAAAGGCTACGCTTGGTTATTTCAAAAGCCGTGAACAGATCAGATAGGACTTATCATGACTTTTGGTAGTCTAGGTATTAAAGAATTAGCAATCGACCAGAAAGGAATTAATTCCCAAGACTCAATTCACTCGATGTAAAGATACCAAGATGATGTGACAGGTTTGGTAGTTAACGACGTTATTGCCTGGGCTGCAAGGTTGTTGAAAAGCTGAATAGAAACTTCATCTTGGGTCTATTGTAAATTCTCATCCCATCCCGCCATCCTCCCGTACATGTCTATTCCCAGATCTCCGAGCATCCAGTCCATATACTCATCCGAAGCTACAGTGCCGGCGATGCTGTGCAAATTACTTGGAAAGGTACCTGGCTGCATGCCTGTAGCTGCATTCGGCACTGACGTAGTATTGGACGGTATTGGTGCAACCGGCCCCAAGTGACAAAATGTCGGGTCGATCTGCTGCATCTCACGCACATAACGTGCCTTTACCATTAGACGCTTTATGGGCCTCCATAGATTGCCTCTCTTCCCACTCTCTTTTATGTTCCACCGGTTATGCACTGTGTTTACGCACTCCCAGGCCCGATCACATTCCGCGGAGGAGGGGCGGGAGCAGATCTCGGAGAGGACGAATATGACTGCGTGCCACTGGATGTGGGTTTTGGAGTGCCACGTCCACTTGGAGATGCTGCTGTTGTCCAAGAGAAAGCTTGAAAGCTCAATAACTTCAGTCGACGTTGAAAACAGCAGGTCTCGAGTCGCTTTGCTCAGAGTCGAACTGTAGTCTGGCTTCTGCTTGCTGGGGTAGTGGACTACGAGCCAGGTGCGTGCAATGATGAGACGCGCGACGGTAGAGGTGAACAGCATAAACGGTACTGAGTCATTGCAGTAGCGTAGGTATCGCTCCTCTAAGCGGCTCTTGAGATCTTGGACTACTGCTTCACGATCTTGCAGTGCGCCGTCTGCTGTGGTATTTGGTGTTGGCGACGCATAACCCACCTTCCACCCAGCTCTCATGCCTTCGCAACGGATCAGGCAAAATGTCATTTCCGTAGTCCCTTGACGCTCTGGGGGAGATTGTGTCATAAGGGGGCTGATGTCGCTGTCATTGATGTTCAAGGGAAGTTTTGTGTCAAACATGCCCTCGTGAACTATAGGCTCGTAGCCGTGGAATTCAGAGGAGCGCATGTCGAGAAGACATATGTGCCACCACAGACGCCGGCGTAGTTCTGTGTCGAGTGGCTTGAGTCCAAAGGTGGTTCCGTCGCGGTGGAGACCCATTGCCTGTGCAATGTGGAAGATGAGCGACGTAAGGGACCACGTTGTTCTCGAATCATCCTCGTTGCGCAAGCCTGATAAGAATAGTACAGCTGCTTGAAGGAGAACGAAACTCTGCGTGTTGAGGAGGTTGGCGCGAGCTAGAGCTTGCTCAACTGCAAAGCGGTACTTGTCGAGGGAGTCGGAGCGTGTTGAACCGAGTACGTTGAGGCACTGAGCCTCGTCCATGCTGATGACGGCAGAGTAGTAGATAGAAAACAGCAGGGTTTCGGTGTTTTTGTTGAGCGAGTCTAGCGACACGATTGTATCCCAGTACCACTGCCCAGTGGTGGGCATGTGGAAGATGTGCACCAGAGGAAGGACATTTTCGCTAAAGATTGTCAAGAGAGCCACCGACAAGTGCATGGGCGGATGATACGGCCGGAGAGAACGACCAAGGGAGCGAAAGCCCAGCACAGCAGCGCTTGTTCCAAGTGGTGACGCCGCCTCGGACATGTATCCATCAGTGGGGACGTAGTCTTCATCTTCCGAGACAGGGTCGTGCAACATGTCGCGTAATTCTTCAATCTGAAGGAGAAGGGCAAGGTCAGTATTTCTGTTGAATGTTGAAGTCGAGTCATAGTAATACATACCTCATTGCCCAAGTTGGCCCACATGATGTTACTGACATAGTAACTCTTGCTGTCGTCTATCATCAGACGGCCGAGCTGCTGGTCGATGGAAGCATCTGGGCTGGAGTCGTTGGAGTTGGAGGCGGAGGGACGCCCTCGTCTGAGGTCGTGACGCAGCCCAACCTCAGTGGCAGGAGACGCTCCATCTGTGGTATTTGCGGCATCGACCTGGCCGGCCAGTTTCCTGATGGTGTCTTCGAGTCTCTGCAACCGATCAACAAGCGGGGGCCGCCGTTTGGCTCTGCCCCGGCCGGCGGGGTACGAGCAATCCAGCTCGAAGCGGAGACAGTTGGAGCAAGGCTGCTGGCGATCACATTTGACTTTGCGCTGACGACAAAAGATACAACTGCGTAGGGTGTTGGAAGGGCCAGATGCAGAGGGAGAGATGCAATCGGGAGAATGGGGATCTGGAGTTGATATGTTTGCCAATTCTTCAGCAGTCGGCAAAGGATCTGACAGCTTTGGGGTGGTAGGATCCATGAGATGATTGATTGAATGGAACTCTAGGCTATTGACAAAGCAAAGCAAAGCGAAGCGAAGCAGTGGGAGTGGGAGTGGGAGTGGGAATGGCCGAGGCTGATGGGGAGTTGACATTGACGTGCCACTCTTTGAGCTTGATGATGAGCGACCACAGGGTCCTGGCCTGGCCCTGGCCTAGCCCTTGCTGCCTGGGGGGGCACTAATGATCGATGATCACCTTTGGCGCCCCGGGAAATAGAAAAGGGCAGACAGGGCACGGGCCAAGACGGAGACGGGTAAGCTTGTGCGTCTCCGACCACTAGCTTAGTTAGGTCTAGTAGTGTACATTTAGTGATCTAGGCCCAGTTTTAATAACTAGTTACACAACAACAGGGTCCAAAATTATGTTTCAACCCTTCCAGGCATGCAGCTAAGTAAGCACACACCTACGATCCAGCCGACTGAGTTTGATATGAAGCCGTGGTAGCTTTATCGGGGCCCGAGGGAGCATTAAGCCCGGCGTCGGTTTCGGCCACTGCCGTCCCGTTCGCCGCCGTCGCATAAGCACATAGCGACACCGAAATTATGGGTTCCTGGCCCGGCCGCGACACTAGGAAGCCATGATAAAAGATCACAGCACATCTTCTGCTCAAGTTCTTTCCATCGCCTCTTCAACACATCGAATTCACCTAGAGGGCCGACCGTCACCATGAGCGACCGCGACACGATAGCACCTGACATGAGCTCAGACAGAGAGAACCAGAAGAACGACATTGATGGAGAATCGTCAAGCTATCTGGTCACTTTTGACGGCGCAGATGATCCCTACAACCCCATTAATTGGACCTTTCGCAAGAAATTCATCACCACGATATCCTACGGTCTGACAACATGCTGGATCACCTTGGCCTCTGCCATTTTTGCCTCTGCCATTGAGCCTGTCTCTGCCGAGTTCAATGTCAACACCGAGACATCAGCTTCAGCAACGAGTTTGCTCGTCTTTGGCTTTGGTCTGGGGCCCTTGATTTGGGCACCGTTGAGCGAACTTTACGGTCGCAAGTGGACGATTCTCATTGTGAGTTGGATATTTTCATTATTATCCGCGTATACAGCACTAACAGCCAAAAACAGCCCTACTTCATCGCCGCCGTCTTCTCCTTCGGTACAGCCACCGCCAAAGACATCCAGACTGTCCTCATCACCCGATTCTTCTCTGGTCTTTTCGGTAGCGCGCCTGTTGTAATCACCGGCGGAGTAATGGCAGACATATGGGCCCCTCACCAGCTCGGTAACGCCATCGTCGCCTACGGAGTCACTATTGTCGGCGGACCGACCCTGGGCCCCATTATCGGTAGCGCCTTGTGCTCAAGCCATCTCGGCTGGCGATGGACCGAGTACCTGACGGGCATCGTCATGATGGCTCAGCTTGCGGTTAACCTTTTGGTCATTGACGAGAGCTACGCGCCGACATTGTTGGTTCGCAAGGCTCACAAGATGAGAATTGAGACCCAAGACTGGGCTTTGCATGCCAAAGTGAGTGCGAGACAGGTGCTTGTGTCAGCCATTCAGAAACTTACTCTGCAGTAGCATGAAGAATCGGATATATCGTTCAAAGAATTGTATCAGAAGTATTTTATCCGTCCTTTTCAACTCATGGTAAACCCCATTTGCTTTCTTATGTCGACCTATGCCTCATTTGTTTATGGTAAGTATCTACCCACAACATTCGCAACGCCAGCTCATCAGATACAGGAATTCTATACGCCAATCTCGAGAGCTTTTCCATTGAGTACCAGGAGGTTCGCCAATGGGGCCCCGTGGTTGGTAGCCTGCCATTCATAGCACTGTTGATTGGAATCCTGTGCGCAGCAGCCATCAACATCTACAACAACAAGTATTACGGCAAGAAGCTTGTAGAGAATGGTTACAGAGCTGTCCCAGAAGCCAGACTACCCCCGATGATGCTCGGCGGCATTGTCTTTACAGCCGGGCAGTTCTTATTTGCATGTCAGTCACCATCTCAATTTCAATACCGGCTGCTCTAGAACGACAAGATTGACTAACAAATACCAGGGACCTCATCTCCCGACATGAACTACTGGCCTTCCATCATCGGTATTGCCTTAACCGGCCTTGGCTTCACAACCATCTTCCAGGCTGCACTGGGCTATCTCATTGATACCTTCACTCGCTACAGCGCCAGCGCAGTGGCGGCCAACACCTTTATGCGATCCATGTTTTCCGGCGCATTTCCCCTCTTCATCATGCCCATGTACCACAAGCTTGGAGTGGACTGGGGCACGACTGTTTTTGGGATCATTGCCGCAGTGTTGGTGCCAGTCCCCTTTCTGTTCTTTGCCTGGGGAAGAAGGATCAGAGCTAAGGGAGAATGGAGCAAAGCTAGCGTTTAAGGGTGAGAGGCTGGAGCATGTTTCCACGACTCCCGTGCGCAGGGATTTAATGGTTTTGGGAACACAGAGAACGGGGCTGCTGGATTAATTCGTGGTGTAGAAGGTTATGTGTGTGTATTATTATCATTCTATAGATTTGATCTGTCTCCGATAGAACGATTTAGATAAATAAATAGCCAAATAGCTATTACATTATATATGTTAGACCCAGACGTTTATTATATATATATTCTTACTCGAGTTATAAGTGGAACAAGATATTAAGTGGCTTTGGATATGTATAAGATTAGAATTTATAGATGTGACTTATAGCAACCTTGGACTACTAAGGCTTTTATAAAAGACTAACCGCGATTTGTTATGGGCGCAATAATCTTGGCAACTAGATATAATATCCTTTGAATATTCTAACTTATCTTACGAGATGACTTTGGTTTTAATTTCTTCAAGTGTGAGTGTCTCCTTTGGCCGCCCGGAAGATCCTTAACCCGAGATATGAAACCCCGCTTTATCGACCCTCAAACGAGATTATTTATCATTATTTCAGCACATCCCCAGCAAGGTCAACAGAACTGAACGGAATTATGTTAAGCCTTTAGTTCTAAATTGAGAGCCTCTGATTGGAGATTGGCACTGCAGTAACAGGGCTTGGGAAAGCGACAGGGAGGCATGCAGCACTTCCTATCTTCTAAAGGACGAGTTCTAAACGTGAGATTGTCTCATCAACGTCATCAATGGTGCTTCGCTGCGCCATTTCACTGTTACAGGCCATTAGCTAAAGGTCCGCCAGAATATGGTACTAAAAAGTCGCGCAGTGCTTCACGATACTCTTATCGACCTTTGCCACACGCACGAGACACTCGGGTCGCTGTTCTTGAGCCAGCCAATCAGTTCAATGACCCTATTCGCCTTTCACTGAAGCGTGTATCACTTACTGGCCTGAAGCACACACAATACGAGGCTCTGTCTTACGTCTGGGGCTCTATCAAGGGTGATTGTCGCGTATACTGTGATGGGAAGCTTCTTTACGTCACCTCAAACTGCGAATCGGCACTACGATATCTTCGCCTAAAGAAAAGATGCAGGATCCTATGGATCGATGCATTATGTATCAACCAAGATTCAAATGCAGAGAAGATCAGACAGGTTCCCATGATGGGGGATATTTATGAGTCTGCTGCGCGAGTTTTGCTATGGCTTGGACCGGGAAATAAAGATATTCCAGCTGTTTTTCGACGGGCTACTTTGCTCCATCCCTTTATATCATCACCTTTATACGCACTCCGATCCTTTGGTCCAAAGGTTGGGGATCAGGTTCGGAAGTGGAATCTGCTTTATTCCGTCGCTAATTGGCTGTGGCATCTCTTTGGTGAGTCGGTATAAGATAAGAAGAAAGGTTTTGAACTAATAGTCGCAGCTCCTAATAGTCGGCACGATGCCAAGGTCATGAGCCTCATCAGTCGGAACGAATGGTTCTCGCGCATGTGGACCATTCAGGAACACCTTCTGGCTAAGCATTCCGTGCTGGTTGCTGGACACGCTTCCTGTTCCTGGACAGCATTCTCGTCATACTGGATGTGGAGTATCCGAAGGATCCAATCCCTCAAGGATACATCATTGCCTGCCTCGCTGCGGATTGCTATCTGGATCGCGTTCAAAAATGCTGCAGCTGCTAGGACAGGCCAGACTATAACTTCGACACCTTTTAATATCTTTTCCGGGTTTATAGAATGCGCACGCACTCACCGATCGAGAGACCCTCGTGATAAGGTTTTCGCCTTCTTACCGCTGATATATAAGCTTGAGCCTGGAATCGCTCCGTTACCTATCAATTATTTCCTCTCTCCAGGGCGAGTCTTTGAAGACTTTGCACGATATACAATCAGGCTTTCTTCCTCACTAAAATATCTGGAAAGCCTCCCACCGTTAAAAGGGCGGAGTTCGCTGCCTTCCTGGGTCATGGATGTTCAAATACCTGCCAAGTTTCCTATGCGAAGATGGGCGGAAAGTCAGCTTCACGCCAATGCGACTGGTAGCAGTCAAGTTGATCTTGATTTACTTGAGAGATCTCGGCCACGCGAGCTGTCTCTCAGAGGCCTCAGCATCTCGTATATTACAACACTATCTACGCCAGGTCCAATGGAAACGAAAGGCCCAGATGAGTTAAAAAAGTGGTTTTTCGACTGGATTAGACACATCGGTAGATCTGTCCAGAAGGGCGAAGTTGACTGGGCATATCACAGTGTTGAGTCTGGTTTGCAAGAGTTTATCGATGGGGTGTTCCGCTTTGATCCCTTTTTGGGTGGAAGTATTATGTTTCTCACTGCGTCGGGCCACGTAGGTGTGTCGAATTTTGACCTTCGACTTGGGGACCAAGTTATTCTTCTTGCGGGCTGTTCTTTTCCGGTAATTCTCAGGCCTTCGGCAAATCAGCCCGGCAAAGGATACTTCCTCGGAGTCGCCTATGTTGCGGGCATTAGTCACGGCGAGGCGTGGTTCGAGGAACACAACACCATGAAGAGTATAAAACATAAATCAGAAATATTTACACTGATATAAAACCAGGCGAAGAGGCAACTGAGGTCATAGAAGATGTTCTTTGGTATAAAATGTATAGACTATAATGAAGAAAGGTCCTTGGGATCTTCCATAGTATCTTCCTTCATCCTTAACAGAAAGCTCATAGCGTATTCATAGCTCATCATAGTAACTATCGCTGCGGGAACACTTCGCGCCACATTAACTCCCATTCCCTTATAAAAAGCCCTCCAACCTTCTTCGCGTAGGATCACTCTGTATGTGTCAAAGACCCCTTGGTACTTCGGATGCAATAGCATGCTACCTGACTTAAAACCCCGTTGACTTGCAAATCCTCCCAGCCCTTCGAGGAATTCTGCTCCTGGAATCGGGCGTCTCTGGGTATGAAGTCTTGTTCTGATCACCTCGTGCGGATATGTCAAACTGCCAGCAATAACCTTTGATAAAACAGAGGCAGACAGAATACCGAACCACTCGACTTCTCTGTCCACAGCTGTGCCTAATTCGCTGCCATTAAGTCTCTTCTTCAGATACTCGTAGGTGGGAAATTGGATTGCCACGTGTGTTAGACCCAACATACCGGCCCCAAGCCCGGAGTAAAATGCCCCCAGACCTTCAGTCGTAAACATCTTGTATGCGGCGTCCAGCGTTGAGTGATAATGCCAGTGAGGCCTATGGACCCGATTTCTGCGAAATAGACGCTGTCTACAGGGACGGTGTGCTTGGGACATGAGACGGACTTTGATGGCCCAGATTGGAGTTGTTACCAAAGTCGACACAGATCCAGCGGCAAGAGATGAGAGAATGTTGACTAGGTTGGGCCTTGTTTTGAGTTGTACTATGTTCATGTCAGCACTCTATTTAAGGGTTATAGTAGAGACAGTACACACAATCAAGTTCAGGCAGTCTTCTTTTAGACTGTTGATAAACAGTGAAATATATCCCCCATGTAGGTAGATACCCCAGCAATAAGGGGCCCATACCTCGATACATTCCACGGACGCCTTCTTCTCTCCATATGAGACGCGCTGTATGCATAAAACCTTTGTATAGCCCATGATGCGAACGGGATCTCTTGGCTGTGCGTAGTAAATTCAGACGAAGCGGCCCAACACGAACTGGAACCAGGCTGCCCTGAGACTGCAGCCGAACCTTGATTACATCGAGTGGACAAGTGACCACACCAGACGCGAAACCCCCTGCGGCACCAGACACAGCGTGCAATTGTCCTGGCGCAGCATTAGTAACCCACTGCTCAATCGGCGAAGGCTTGACTGCTCTGGCCGGCATCGCATCTTCTATTGAGACAGGTAGCGAGTTGTGATAATGATTTCTCACTGCTTACATTTTTTGAGGCTGGACAAGTGAGCTAATTTTGCTTATCTTATGAGGGATAACGCTAGTGCGTTAATGTCGTGGCTATTATTAGCTACAGTCTTCAGCCAGTAGCCTACCCTAAGGTATCTAATCAATTAAATAATCCGCACCTGATATGTCACCCTTATTAACGTAGGCCTAGCCAAAGCTAATATTTATAAACTGCTAATATTATTTTATCAACATTTCCTTTCTAAAATAAGGGTATTGTTAAATAACTCGCATTCAGTTGTGCACACTCTTTCATCACTCCTCAGGTGAGTTCCGATGCTCATAGTCACTATCGTATTGAATTTCGATCTGGTCGCGAAGTACGACTTGATATGTTTCATGGCAGACATTTACATAGGATCTGCGTCTCTAGGTCCAGAGATTTTCGCTCGGGTGGAGCAACTGTTTTCTAAGTAGAAAATACTGCAAAGTTATGGTCAGCGTCCTTGTCCAATCCTCGTGAGATCAACAACTGGTTCGAGAAAATCACCTGACACGTTGTCAAACATAGGTTTAACCGAGGCTGGGCCTGCTGTTAGTCATACTCCGAAGAATGATATTTGGATAGGCTTACCGGGAATACCGCTATATGGTGTCCAATGCGTTTGATCTCGAGGACGGGCATGATGTCGATGATTGGAGTCGACCTGGTAAACTATTTGTCAAATCGCTCGCCCTCGCCCTTGGCTACCTGAATAACAAGTAAGATTCGCAACAGACCTTTGAAAATTAGGCCGGCTGCCTCATTCTCTAACGGATTAAGTGGGGTGTGTGATGCTGTATTAACTTGGGATTTTCGGTAGCGCCCTGCGCCTGTGGGTACACGAAACGGGCTAGCGTATATCCGCAGGCGCTACCGAATCTCATGAGTTAGTGCAGTAGGTTCGGATGTGTATTCTCTTGGCGGTCAGCAAAGGCGAAGGATCAGTCACTGCACCCGTGAGGGGTCTTATAGAACATTCAAGCAGATAGCGAGCACTAAAAAAAGAACAAGACTTAGCATGCCACGAGAGGAAAGCACTATATACTTCTACAGTGTTTGTTTTAATCTGTAGTTGAGAAAGAGGCTTGTTTCTCTGGTCACATCTAAGTTGCATTTAGTCCCAAACCTTAGAGTTAACATGGACGCAGAGAGAGTCATATGTACTGACTAGACTATAATACATATAAGTAGAGATAATTAATAATAGCGGGTTGTTGCTCTCTATCTCCGGAGTCGTTAGTAATTAATGTAATGTTGAGGACAAACTCGGCGACATATCGGGCAATAGCACCGTGTACGTAATGCCAGTCTATCAACATGCGGGAAAAAGAATTTCATTTCATAACTCTAACTACTAAGCGACAGCATAAGGGTCCACCACATCATATGCGTGAGGTATTTGCTGATACTCCTTCTGTGTAAGGATTTTCATTCTTTGGCGGTATATAAATCTCTTGTCCAGAAACCACAGCTCAATTTAAAATTCACTTACAGCATCTAAAACCCGCCCAGTTGAAACCATCCAAGCAAGAGGTCAAAGCTCTTCCAGCCCTTAGAGGTGACTGGCTGCCACCCAAAGCACCGCATGGTTATGGCGCCTCTCACCCGTTTCCGTGCCGGTGATGATTACGTTCCTACGGACATGATGAAAGGTGTGTTCGGTCGAGGTTTTATACGACTTTGATTTCTCTAACCGTCCCTTAGAGTACTAAAATCAACGAGCCTCTGTGCCTGGAACACTTCTCATCACTGAAGGCACCCAAATTTCTCAGCGAAGTATTGGAAGGAAGAATGTTTTAGGAATCTGGTACCCCGCCCAGGTTGCCGCATGGCGCGAGATCACTGACGCTGTCCATGCTAAAGGGTCTTGCATCTGGTGTCAGTTATGGGTCCTAGGCCGTGTGAGCAACCCTGCTCTCCTAAGTGAGCTAGGTCTGAAGCTTCTCGGCCCCAGCTCTATAGCGAGCTCGCCGGATAGTCCACTTCCTGAAGAGATGTCCGAAAAGGAGATCCAAGAAATAAGCGAGGACCATCGAATTGCTGCGAGAAATGCTATTGAGGCTGGGTTCGATGGCGTTTGGATCCAAGGCGGCGGTGGATACTTGCCTGATCAGTTCCTTCAAGATGTCACCAACAAGAGGACAGACCATTGGGGCGGCAGCATTGAAAACCGCGCCAGGTTCCCTATCGAGGTCACCAAAGCAATCTCCCAGGAGATCGGATCCAGAAAGGGACAATATCCATTGGTGTAAGTATTTGTCGCGTGAGCTTCTCCCAGTTACACTGCTTGGCAACATTTTGACCATCGGACGTATTTGCACCGAGTTTCGACTGTATTATAGCGAGGTCCAGGTCCCATAGGAACGGAATATGCAAGACCACGGTGTACCAGTAGGAATGATACAGCAGGTATGTGCATGCCAAAGGAAGCTTACTCGGCAGAAAGTGTAATATTCGGTCTTTGATATCTTGAGGCAATACTTCAAAGCGACCTCTGAAGCTGGGCAGGGGGTGTTGACTTGGTAAATATTCGTCAAGGTTCGAGAGAAGGGTATTTGTTAGGCCAGGGATATGTTCTGGATCAGTGTTCCACTGCATGTTCAATCAGCTTAGAGGAAATTGGTGCAAAGATGACATTTATGCACCTAGCAATTTGTAAGGTGTGGACCATGGCAGTCTTCTTCCCAATCCTCATCATCTACTCCTCCAGGCACACGCTGCGCATCAACAAAATACCGACTCAACCCAATTCTCACCGGCCCCGTCGCCGGACGGCATTGGGGAGGATCCTCAGGAATTCCGGGGATGAACGAGGGTCCAATATTCCATCTTTGATTTGCTTCCCTCTCAAGATGGAATACATTTTCGGAACGTCGCTCAAGCGTGAGCCATAGGTCGCCTAGTGTGCGAACACGTGCATCTCGAGATAGCTTTACAACGAGTTTAGCAATGCCCAAGCAAGGAGCATGCAATGCGACAAAGTAGAGATTGTGGTCACGAGCCGGGCAATTCCAATTTGGTAGTTGTGGTATAATAGAACTAAGGGGTGGCTGACCATGCTTCAGCAAAACCTGCCTGTGCAATCCCCTTTCGTCAGTATCCTCATCGACCGGTTCGCAACCAATGGTATCGTCTGAAATGGTCTTGAAACGATTTAGACGCTTCCAGTAGCACGAAGCCGACAGCACGACGTTATCCTGTTTCCATAAACCAGGATACCAGCGAAGGGGCGACTGCTTGTAATATGTTAGGTATGTATGATTATATGAGCTAATACAGAAAATCATAACTCAGCAAATATCTCATCGTCAAGGTCGTGCGGGTTCATTGTCTCGAGCTTGATGCCGCAAAGTGTGCAATCACAACAAAACAGAGATTGAGTAAAAGGGCTCCCCATATTAACGGCGGGTTCATGGGAAAAAAAGTAAAAGGTTAGAGTAGATGGAAAGGTTGTGGTAGTTATAGGCGCGGAGTTGAGATAAGAGGGTACTTGGGTGGAATGAGAACATTGAGGTAATAGATGTTTTATTAAGCAACAGGTATATCGAGATTGGAATGCAAATTTAAGTCTGTTGGTTATTAGAAGTGCAGTGACAGTCCACTGGAAGTTTGGATGCACGGGTGATAAAGCCTCAACAGGGTTTGGAACAACTCATGGTCGTCCTCCACCACAACCCCTTTTAGGATAATCACTAGGCCTAGTTAGGAAAGAGTACTCTTTATGATGGTAAATTACTTGTTAGTTGGGATTTGTGACGTTAAAAATGCCTCCCCAGTTCAGAGTTTGGTCGCAGAGAATATTATCAGCATGAGCCAAACTGGAGGAAGTAATTTTTACGGCAGTGAGATACTGTTTTAAGGAGGTGGAGAGCCAGAGCACATGCCATTCGTACATATGCAAGATGAATCCATGTGGACTTGGCTGAAGATCTTTACACCTAATTTACCAACAGGTTTTGGTTCGCACGCGAAATCAAAGAGGGCTGGATGTAACAATCGAGAAGGGCTTTTCTCACAATTCGCAGTACATCATAATGTTTTCGAAGCAACTCTCAAGAAGTGCAAAGGGTTTCTCAAGCTATGGTATTTGGAAACGTCGTAGGATCCCACGAGGGAACAAATGGTACTGAGAATAACCCATCCAGCACATCGGTGCACTCAAGCGGTTGAAAGCCAAAATCGTCAAAAAACAACATTTGAGACATGGTAGTATCCGTAGCTAGTATTGGTAATAAATCTGCTACCTCCCGATCTCCTAGTCCCGACTCGGTATTGTTGTTCATAATGCCATTGCTCATTGACAAGCCGTGTGTTCGTCTGGACCATAGTCTCTCTAGAAGCCTCGCATATGCCGCTGCTATATGGTTGTCATCGACAGCAGCAGCTTTTAACACTGAGATGAAGCGTTCCATAAGAGATGTCACGTGGGCGTGTTTCCCAGAAGAGATGGCGCCGCAGGCGTGGGCTTTGTACAAGAAAACGGAAGAGTGAATTTCGTAACTGTCGTACTTAGCAGTTATAAGTTATATATTGAGCTCACTTACAGGTAAAAGCGCACTGGCATATAACGCAGATACTTCTCAGGATGAATATCATCTGTTACGATTCTGATTAAGGCCTCAGCAGCGTCTGCCGCTTCGTATATGTGTCGCGCATCAGGGCTTGCCATGGCAGAGTCCGGAAATATCTTGGAAGCCCTTGGCCGCGAGCCATCCAAAGGGTCAGAATTGGGATCGTTATTGACAGAAGCGCGATAGATGACAGCTTGGAAGGCAAAGGCGTTTACATATAAACGCAGGTATTCTTGCATGAGGTTCAAGCAACTTTTAAGATGAGGTGAGACAGCGAGGGAAGTCCAGGCATGCTGCCAAGCATACATGGCCTTTGTAGTATCATCAACGTATTTTGTGTAGTCACCTCGCATCATAAGTTCAGCGGTCCTGGACCTCGACGCAAAAAGGATGTCGTGGGCGTTGCCAAAGAGGGTTGTCAATTCAACTTGTGCTTGAATGAACGAAGCAAAGTCTTCATCGCGAGGGCGTGTAGGCTGTAAGGCTGGAAAGTCTCGAGCAGTGAAGCGTGCTGAGAGAGCGGGACCTCTGCACCAGAACGCTTGTCCCATTCGGATCGATATCTGACGGTCTGACAAATACGTGACTAACAAGGTAAATGTGAGCTTGACTCTGATCTCGTTCATTTCACTAGAAGAAAGGTTGACTTACAGGTCCAAACAAGTCTCTCTCTATGAATGGAGTCAAGCTCAGCATCGTCACTCTTAAAGCCACTATCCTCCAAGCGTAGTAAATATGCGAGTCTTACAGCTAGGCCAACGATTGACCAGGCAGAAGCATCGTCGCAATCATCAACTTGGTCTTGATTGTGCAGAGTCCATTCGCCCATTAGCAATAAACCTTCAACAGTCCCGATTTTGCGGACGCATTTCTTTCCTAGAACTACCTTTAGGATAAGGCTTTTCATATACTCCCAGATAGACTTATGGGTTTCGGCAAGATCCGTGCGATCCTTTGAGGAAACGATAAGGATGGCGGTAAGAAGAAAAGATTTGTTTCTTATTGTGTCGAGGATGTGCTCTGGTCTCAAGACGTTTGTTGGGACTAGAGGGAAGAAGTGGTGGTAATTATCCGCATAACTTTATGGCCCGGTTAGCATCGTGTTTGCAACAATTGTTTCACAATCCGGGTCTAGAATTGTGTTCGGGTAGATCTTTAATGATTCTGGGCTTGAGAGAGCTTTGGCTTACTGTCTTAATAACTGCACAAGGAGGACAGCATCAAGAGTCCCATCACTGATTAGAGGGTAATCATCGACTGTTGTTTCCCTGACTGGTTCCGGCAGTGAACGGCTAAGTTGAGGGGCTTGCTTTGACAAGGCTATTGGTTTTACCCCTGTCCCATCTGTGAGGCCCTCGTGCCCACTAGGTGTATGTTGATTACTATCTGAGCCGACTCCATCTTCAGGGTGGGCGGCTGCATGTGCAAGCAGCAGTAAAGCATCACTAGGATTCTGTAGCTTGTCGTGAACTCCATCTTCTGTGGTCTTGCTGGTGTTGTTCTGTCGTGGTGATATATGGTCGGTCGAAGACACCGAAAGTGCTGCCATTGGTTGTCTACTGTGGGTGGTTCGGCGTGGACGTCGATGATGTGAATAGTCACCACCTCTGCGGGAACCAGCGAGAACACACTCGGCACCCTCTCGAAGGCATTTTACACAGGGAGGTTTGCCAGGGTCGCCCCCAGAGCTTCTGTAATTGGTTAGTTATTAGCTGGCCGAGAATGCACTTTAAACAAGTAAAGAACAGGGTAGCCTACAGATCACAACGGGTCTTTCGCGAGCGGCATCTGACGCATGATCGGTACTGCCTTATGCCTAAACCTTTGGTCATGACCAGTCGAGTCTCGTGACCAATCGTCTACAGCCGTGAGAAGGGTGGATATGTCGGCTACAACCAGGGTTGGCCGGGGATCATTTGAAAGAAGAAGTGGACGTTGCCCCAGGATTTCTGCAATGCGGGGAAACCTGGGGCTTCTATAACCGTCTGCTGCCGTCAGATGGCGCTAGGCTTTAGACGGCTATAGACGGATTCTTGGCATGAAGTCATCTTGCCTGTCTGGATGAGTGTTGGAAGCTTACGATTCGATGGTTCAATTCGAATTGCATTAAAAATGCAATCATGCAACTTGCAATTGGCTACATGGATGATACTCCAGTGGGGTCTGGCGAGGAAACAGATTGATAGTTTGTGTTGCCTTCTGTTAGATATAAGATCACCGCTACTACTCATCAATATCGAAGCCAGTAACCCCTCAAAAGGTGCAATAACCTCTTAGTTTGTCTTAGCGATACTGGCTTTAACTACTCTCCCAATCAATCTTTCGACTCATCAAGCATCATAATGGCTCCCAGTCGTGTCGAATCTCTTCCTGCAGAGAACTCCACAACTTCTTCAGTTCACAAGTTGAAGACATCAAATGCAGCCTCGCAAGATCCCTATGGCCACTATCATCCCGCCGACCCAACTACTCTAAGTCTTGAATCCAACTATGGTCCCATGGAACCTGAGAAAATTGGTTACCTTCAGCCAACAACCATGGACACGCCATTGGAGGTGATGCATGAGCGATTCGAAAGCGATGGTTACCTCTTTGTAAGTAAACAAATCAAGCCTATAATCATGTCAAAACGCACCACTCACCCATCTGTTTGCAGGTCAAAGGTTGCATCGACAAACAAATCTCCCTCGCCTGTCGCCGCGACTACTTCACGCACATGGCTCCAAGCGGCCTTCTCCAAGAAGGAAGTGATCCTGTCGATGGTATTTACTCTGGAGCCGACCCACGTAAATATCTCCCTCCTGGTAACCTGCGCCGCCTCTTTGGTCTTAAAGACGATCCCCAGAGCGATCGATACGTTGAGCTTATGGTCTCAGCTCACGAGGCTGACTTCTATGTGGAGTTCTGCAAGAACGAGCAGCTTCGTGACTTTGTCCGCAGGTTCACCGGCTGGAAGAGCCCTCATATGCTGCAACGCACAATGCTCCGGGCTTTTGTCCCCAACAGCGAGCTCACACCCGTTCACTTTGATCAGATGTACCTTCGAGCAGGTCCTCCTACAAGTCTCACTGCCTGGATTCCCATCGGTGACGTCTCCCTTGAAGGAGGCGGTCTGATGTATCTGCAAGGTTCAACCGATATCGGAAAGAAGACCGAAGATGACTTTGCCGCCAACGCACACAACTTGACAGATGAGGAGCGAGTTAGCGCATTCAACAAGAACATGAATGATGGTGGCTTTTTGAGCAGAGACACAGTAGCCTATAGCAAGGAGGCAGGAAGAAAGTGGCTCATTGCTGAGTATGAGGCTGGCGATGTGATTTTTCACAATCCTTACATGGTTCATGCCAGTTGCAAGAACCGAGACCCCGACAACAAAATTCGTCTTGCAACGGATGTAAGGTTTGTTGACCCAGAGAAGCCTTATGACACTGTAAGTTGTCCGAAACAAACTGTGACTTCTTATGATAGGCTTACATGTTCTAGCGATGGATGAAGGTCTACAGGCCTTTAGATGGCTTGTAATGGGTTGAGCGTTAAGGGAAGGATTTTCATAGCGGGAAGTAACAAGAATAAATATTCGCGAAAATCGTGGCATTAAAGTTTTGGAGGTTTCCTGTACACGATTTCACATCTATATGTATTGATGATTTAATTCTGGTCGGGTGCAAATAGTGCTCTAAATTTTCCAATTAGGCTAGAAGTCTTGGGCCGCTTGACAAGATTACCGTTTATTTCAAAGAAGTCTTTGCATTGGCTGCCAAGTTTCCCTCCAGCCATTGTGCCTGAACTCTTGAGTTCTGCGTTGTACGCCAGTCTCCATGGAAGTTTTTCTCATTGAGGCCTCGCTGTCATCCCTCTAATTGTAATTCTTGAATCACCAGCCTTATCGGCCGTATCTCAAGATTCTGGGACTGATCCGCTGGAATCTGCTTGGCTTGGTGCTATGAAGCTGTTGCCATACAGGTGCGGGGCTCCATGAAGACACAATTGGAGGGCCAAGACAGCAATAGATCCCTGCAAAGGTTAACTCGTTACTAAAGCCGATGTTTTTGTCTCCCAATTTTAGATTGATCTCACAAACGTTAGGGGAAAACAAGTCCCATTTGCTAATCAACCACTAGGCAATGGATATTTCATGACAATGCAGGGAATTGTCCAGCTCATATACGTCATATTCCGTCTACAGCCGCCCTTCCCCAGTCCTTACATGCTAATGACCATCTTCCACGGAGCGAGGGCGATCTCAATAGTGCGGGGAAAGAAGAAAAGCGCGGGGTTGCAAGTCCAGGCCTGGGCATAAGGTTTTGGTAGATGGCGCCGGGGTTGACTTGTTTTCCGCCGTCTATTGCCGTCGCGACCCAAGACACTTTCGGCCTCTTGAACTGACTCGTGGCTGAGCTTAGGATTGAGATAGTTAAAAGGCAACGCTCTCGTCGTAAAATATGGCATTGATCAGTATCTTGAGCACTCCAATTCAACTCGCTATCTCATTTCATCATGTTTTTGCAAAGGTTTGTTCGCAATGATGCGACCAAGAATGACCCTCCAGAGATTTACAATGTGAGGATTGTAGTGGTTAGTCTGATTGTGAGTTTGCCACCGCCATTGAGCTTCGTGAAGTTGAGTTACTAAATATTCGTGATAGGCATGCGGTGGTGCACTTCTGTTCGGTGTAAATATATACTCCCGACGGCCTTATTCTTTCCTTATCAGTCTAAGCTAATCAATTCAGATGGACATGGGCGTTATGGGGGGTGTCCTGACTATGCCTACTTTCAAAGAGTGATTAGCGCCACCTGAATCTCCAGCCTTGAATGAACTAACAGGCAACGCAGAAAATATGGTCTGACCGACAAACCTGCGGCCGAAATTGCTAACCTTTCCTCGAACATCGTTTCGACCATCCAAGCTGGCTCATTTCTTGGGTGTATCATTTCCATGTGGCTGGCTAACTTCATTGGTCGACGACTCTCTCTGATGGTTACGTCACTTCTGGTGTTCGTTGGTGTCGCCATGCAAGCTGCTGCTAGTGGCCATATTTCACTTATGTATATTGGGAGGTAAGCCACGATTCTATCCTTGAAGCGAAACAAGTCAGAGCTTATATATCACAGATTTATCACTGGCATCGCCGTTGGTATCGCGTCCACCGTCAACCCACTCTACGTATCCGAGAATGCTCCACGAGGTATCCGAGGTCTTCTTACTGGTTTCTATCAGCTCTCTATTGTTACTGGATTGACTGTGAGTCTACTTACAAGTTTGTGCTGAGCCATACTAACCACTTGTAAGCTTGCCTTCTGGATTAATTACGGCTGCCTTCTTCACGTTAAAGGGGATGCACAATACATCATCCCACTTGCCTTACAGGCTCTTCCAGCCATCATCCTCTTCTTCGGTATGATGTTCGCTGACGAGTCACCCCGATTCCTTGCCCAGAAGCACCCAAACAAGGCTCTATTGGTCCTTTCAAAGCTAAGGGGACTGCCTCAAGACCATCCTTATATAGCTGAAGAGATGGAGAACATTTTTCATCAGCTCGAGGAAGAGCGATCCTTAGCAGCCAACAGCTCAGGTTGGACTCTAGTGAAAGAAGCTTTCACCGTCAAATCATACCGGCGACGAACGTTCCTCTGCATCACCCTTATGATGTGGAGTAACCTCACGGGTACCAATGCAATGACTTACTACTCGCCTACAATCTTCAAATCAGTAGGGTTGTCGTCCTCTTCTGCTGGACTGTTCGCCACAGGCATTTACGGTATCGTCAAGATGGTATCCTGTGCTATCTTCATCTTCTTCGTGACTGACTCTCTTGGCCGACGGAAGAGTCTTCTATGGACCGCAATTGTGCAGGGACTGGCTTTGTTTTATGTCGGGTTTTACGTCCGATTTGATCCTCCCAGCACAGATTCTCCCGTTGGGACTGCTGGCTATGTCGCTATCGTGGCCATTTACATCTTTGCTGCAGTCTATCAGTTTGGCTGGGGCCCTGTGGTTTGGACCTACTGTTCCGTAAGTTGATTTGGTTGAGAAACTCTCTTCTCATGACTGACTAGCTTCTAGGAAATTCCTGCTGCCCGTATGCGCGCACTCCAGATGGGCATGGCGACCGCCAGTCAATGGTTGTTCAACTTTGTTGTCGCCAAGAGTACACCAAGCATGTTTGCCACACTTGGTCGTGGCGGGTTTGGCACTTACTTTATCTATGGTTCATTTTGTTTTGCTATGGTTGTGTTTGCTTGGTTCTTTGTCCCGGAAACCAAAGGTTAGTCGTTCAGTCAAAGCTATATGTCCCACTTTCCCATCATTTTCACTAACGGAGATATCTAGGGCTTGCTCTTGAGGACATGGATGAACTCTTTTCGCAGGATAATGTGCGAGCCCCTTTTGTACCCACTCGGCTATCTCGCTTCGAGGGCGAGCTTGTTGCCAAGGAAGACATTAATCCCAGGGTTGAACATCTTGATAAAGTTTGAGAGGACCATACAGATAGTGTAACACATAGGGTAGTAAGCTGTATATTCACGATCTATCCTACCATGTATCTCTCTGAACGTCTAAACGTACCGCAAAAGTGGTTTCTAATAATTTACCTTGCAGTATACCTTTATCCACAAACACCGAATGCCACCACTCATTTGCACGAGAGCAGTGGTACTGAGTAATAACAGCATTATATGTTTATACTAATGTGTTTTCTTTTTTACTCCAACCTCAAACTTTATTAAACCCAGGTTTTCTAATTTCTTTGATATTATTAAGAATAAAATAACCTCTTCTAAGGTTAAAATTTAATAAAATCGAGAAAATAGAAGTCACACACGGCAATTAAACTCTAACCAAGATAATATGTACAAATCACCCAAGGAAACCTAAATATTATAATAACCCTCCTAAGTTTTATATTCTATCTTAATATATTATAATATATAGTTGTATTAATACAACCACTAACTAGAGTTCTTTTATATTCAGTCAATTCGTACTGGACGTTGTTGGCTCGCAGTGTAATTAGAGGTCTTGATGTGGGATAAGCAATAACGGTCATCCATAAGAACCACCACGCCACCGCTAACAGTCCATAGATCAACACCTGAATGTATCTCCAGCTCGTCCTAGTACCTGTATGTGACGTTGGCAAGTGCGACGCATTCTGGAACGTCATAAGTGGATCTCACGATAAGAGACGTGTCGTGAGAATCGTCACCGATATGTCCAATCTCAAACTCTTCGAATGCCAGCCACAACCTGGGCGCCTTTACTGGCGGCTTGCCGCTCTGGTATGCTTGTAAGCACGCCAAGACCTACTACTGTAACATCGAGACTCCCCATTGTACTGTCGCTGTTGTTGTTGCTTCTGTTCACTGTGTGATTTGATATCTACTGTTAAAATTGTAACAAAAGAGACTTGATGCTGTTTTTGTAATTATGCTACTTAGTAAAACTCTGACTTGGTAATACTGCCCAACTATTCTAGGTCGTTCCCCGCCTCTTCAACTACATTTTATGGGATAGTAATTATTCTCCCAATTGATCTTTCTACACTATCTAAGTTCAAACCCAAGATTCAAAGAGCACTGGGCGCTATATCTATGAGACGACAGGTATTACAAGACCACCTCGTTGTTGGGGATGTGATCCTAAGTGACCAAATAATACTCAATTTCTCCAATATCCCATATAATGAAGATCTGAACTCCATTGGACGAAAATAGGTAATACTGTGGCTAAAAGGGCAAGAAGACCCGTTATGTTAGACTCTTGGGGGGCGGCGGTGTTGGGGACATAACTACAGTCTGCGATTCTGAAGCGTTGCTAACAAGACAAGAAAAACACATCTCGTTCTCTAATATGCACATCACGTCCAGCGAGAATGACCAGAAGCTTGTATTGTTTGGGTAGACACGAATTCTAAGTCTACATTTAAATAGTCGTTTGAGGACTTCGCTTCGAGACTCCACCTCCTCGGACACAGCAGCATGGATCGTAATGTATGCAAACTAGTTCACGACTGGTTATGTGATTACAAGAACGGGCTCTGGCTGGTGTTCGTCGACGACCTCCATTGGGACAAGTTATTTCTAAGCTAAGACATCGATCACACAGGCAACAAGGCGTTAAAGTCCTTCCTACCACAACGTGGCAGGGGATCTATTATCTTCAAGTCTCAAGATCAGCACCTGGTAGCACCGCTTGCGACTACCAATTACATCTATAGAATGGCGATATCGAGTAAAGATGAAGTCCTACAACTCCTTCAGACAAGGCTGGGAAATGACAGTTTGGAAGATAAGGCAGCAGTGTTGGCTCTCATCGATGCTCTTGTATATTCACCACTTGCAATTTGTCAGGCTGCTACCAATATCACACGCCAAAGCCATAGAACCTGTGTATCTACCTACTTGTCTGAGTTCACAAATACCATTGAATCTCTTGATCGCGGTTTGGATGATCCTTATACCTCTGTTGAGAACCCAATCAAAACAACCTTGCAGATCACATCAAGGCAGAATCTTATCAAACGGAACCTTAGCAATTACGCACTACCCTTTATGAGTTTTTATGACCCTGAATTCATTCCAATATCCACTCTTCAGAGCTACGCGCTCGACGTGCCTCATGAGACGGGAAGCTTACAGTTGAGTCCTGATATACTGCGTGAATATCTAGCATCGTCCAAAGCAAGGGAACCAGAGATGTTCGGAGCATACCCGCATCTCCAGCTTTATGTTCAGAAGTTGTTGTTATCCTCTTCCGCAACGCAGTGTTGGATCCGAGGATTGTTTGCAGCAGCCATAGGGGCTCATGGACCTTTACTAAGTCTTGCGTCAAAGCTTGAAATACTTCATGGAAATGAAATTCTCAATTTAAATGGTTCTGTGAGTTGGAGTAAACTTCAAAACAACTTTAGGATTTTCCGGGTCCCGATGGGCAACCACTCTCAAGCATCGTGGATATCCGAGAGGGGTGTTGGTGCCAATGTGAGGAAGCTTGGCTCAGACCATACAGAGGCGCTCAGAAGCATAGACAATTCTGTGTTTGTCTTACGAAGACAAGGCAGACTTGTACAAACCGAGGAGTAAAATTGACGAGCTCTTGAGTTGATAGAGGCACAGTTCGGCTCAAAGAGTGCAGATACGTCTCAAAGCATTAGCGCTGTTGCGTGGGCTTTGCAAGACCAAGGAAGATGGGGAGAGGCTGAGGCCCTACATAAGCGAGATAACTTAGTTATATAGAAGTTCCAAAGCTATATACTATCATACTGTCCTGCTAGTACCCCTTGCCTCTTTTATCGCATCCATAATGGTCGTATTCTTTATTGAAATCACCAAATCATCCAAGCTGACCCTCTTTCGATTCTTTTTATAGGGTATTTCCAAATCAGCTTTTTTCCTGATCAAGTAAAGAGCGATATCCTCATACGACTGTAACACAGCAATGTGTAGCGCTGTCTGCCCACTTCGGTCACGAGCATTGATATCAGCATCCCAATTGATAAGCATTTCAACAATAGCAGCGTTTCCTTGAGAAGCTGCATAGTGAAGCACAGTGCGCTTCTCGTGGTCCACCGCATTAATGAGACCTGCTGTTTTCCAGAGCAAAAGCTGTGCTGCTTGGATATGGTCTCCGGCTACAGCACAGTGAAGTGCAGTGCGATTGTTGACGTCTAGTTTGCTCGGATCTGCTCCTTTGCTGAGAAGTAGCCATATCGCGGACTCGCTCCCTTCTGATGCCGCTATGTGTAGAGGTGTCAGGCCGAATGTCTTTGTCTGAGCATTGACCTTTGCGCCATTGGCTAACAAAAGCCACAGAACATCGTTGCCTTTGACGGACCGGTGAAATATTTCTACTGCGACGTGTAGAGCTGTCATACCAGTGTTATCTCGCCTGTTGACATTGACCTTTGCTTGAAGCAGCACCCAGGCCGCCATGGAGCATTGATATTTAACGGCCCATTGCAGAGCGGTTTTTCCGTCTTTGTCAGGTTCGTCCAAGTCTATGTTCATCCTTGTTAAAAGAGTAATAATGTCGGAACGTCCTTCGGAAGCCGCCCACCGGAGTAATGTCCAGCCATCTCTCGTTGGAGACGACACCAATGCCTTGTATCGGACCAAGATTTCAATGATCATCTTATAACCTAGTTGAACTGCCCATCTCATTGCAGTCCAGCCATGACCATCTTCAGACCCAGTTTGGGCGCCCAAACGCAGCAGCTGTTGAACCAATTTAGCGTTTCCTTTCTTGACTGCTACAAAGAGAGGTGTATATCCATTGATGTCTGCCAATTCAAGATCGGCGTGGCCAGTTGAGAGGAGCAGATATATCATGTCGGAATCATCTTTGTCAATTGCGATATGCAATGGTGTCATTTTGTCCTCATTTTGCACCTTCAGGTCCGCTTGTTGCGATATCAGAAGCTCGGCAAACTCACGATGGCCATGAGTAACGGCCCAATGCAAAGGTGTTTCGTTCCGCTTCGTGCGAGAATTGATATCAAGGGGTTTCTGGAGACCTACAGCTTTCTGGACCAAACTAGTCAACCCAAAGAATGCAGCAATGTGTAACCCTGTAAACTGCTCTTCGCGCGAGATTTTTGTATCCTCCATGGCCGATACTGCATGATCTAACTTGTCCTTATTCTCATTCTCGGAGAGGAATTTCCATGCAAGCTGGTAAACAGAACCTTGCACCTTTTCCGTCATATGCCACCCCCAGTTATTTGCGGCATAATGGAAAAATGGATATTTCTTGGCAAAATGTTCCGATGTATTCTGGGTTATCGTCTTTTCCTTTGGTGACTTGATCGGTGTGTCGATCAAACAGCGCAGACATACTTCGGTCATGAGCGAGTAGGTATCCTGGCATTCAACCAGCAAGTTCTTCTTCAGATAATTCTTTGCGGTCCTGTGCGCAAAGTGGAGGAAAGTCGTTTTCTTCTCAACGACTCCAACGACCATGCCTGCACAGACTGATGTGAGAGTCCATTCCGCCTCGCGATTCAGTGTGACCTTGGGTATCACGTATCCCGACATATTAAGTTCTCGCGAAGCATTCTGAATGTATAGTGCTTGTGTTGCCTCCGCTATCGTGAGTGGCCGTTTTGCAAACGTAATCCATGAGAGCAACATAATGGCTAACTTCAGGAACCAGCTACCTGACCCTGGGGACGTTTTTGCAACCCTCAACAGCTCATGGAGCTTCTCGTCGAAATGAAGGGGCGTAGTTATCGATTCAAGCCATTGTGTGATGGTGGGACCTGTGTCACTGACTTTTGCATAGGTTTAGAATATGGCAGCTGCAGCAGAATATTAAAGCAACTAACAGCTAGTAGTAGATTGATGAATGTGATATGCTATGGCAGAGACATCAGCACCCTACTGCTGGCTAATGACTTTTGAAATATCCATACCGAAATTCATATTTTGGTCCGCCTTCCACACATTACCCCCCACAATATTGTGCATGGTGCCTTCAGTGCAAAGGAACCCATTTGCACGATCGTTGTTGGTCTGGTTGATTGTGCTCCCTTTTGATTCAAAATCAGAGTCTGGGATAGAGGGCTCAACTTGTGACAGCCCTTTGATAGCCTCCTCAAGTTTCCCAATCTGCGACTGAGTTGCTGCCTTGAACATTTGATGGATCGCAAGAACCTTGAGGCTTCTCATTATAGAGCACATCAATGTCTCAACTCTATGGGCTTTGCCCATTGGAATAACCACTTTGTGATAGAACTTTGCCAGTGATGACCAGTCTTTGTTCTCGCCATTGTCTTCTTTCTTCTGCTTCTGAATCTTGGTCAAGATTTTGTTGAGCTCGTCGAGCGTACTTTCACAGGTCTTGGTGACTGGCTCTATGGCGCGTTTTTCAGCATCGCTAGGAGTGTTGTAGTGGAGTTGGCGTTGAGCGATTTCAAGTGTCTCCCTTACAAGGGAAAGATTTCGTTCAACCTCCTCAAAAGCTTTAGGCAATCCTTTGATTTCGCGAATAGCGCTGTAAGTTGACAGAATGGAGTCAACAATAGTGATGATGCTCGCGATGATACTGAGAGGATCCATGGTATAGTATCACGGTATGTAGAATGGCGGAAAAGTTGAAAACGAGTAATGGTCTGATTCAGGCCAGAAGCTATAAGAATGAGAAGGGACTGATTGACATTACCCTTTTTCTATTTGCTTGCTGATTGTTATAACATCATCTTGATCTGCGAATCATTGTAGCCTGGCTGAAATGTGATGCCTGTAGATACGCCTTTCGGGCTGTGCAACGGCCGGTGAGTGCACGTCGTGCATGTATGGTGGTCAGCAATCTACCCGTTTTGAGCTTTTGGCAGGTGGCCTCATTTTGAGGCTCGCCCCGAGAGCCTGATCTTCTGGGGAATATCACAAAACATTGCAGCAAGGCCTCATAGTGATCGGTCTCATTTTATTCGACACAAGACAATCATATGGAACCTTCAACAATTAAGGTTAGATCACTCACAAATATCAATTGATGGTAGAGATAGGACATAACATTTATTTATCCCTCACGAAATCAGGCTCGGTGTTGGTTACTCATGCACATAATCACGTTTGCATTTCGGTTGCAACCATGAAGTCAATAAGCCGCCGAAAGCCTCTAATAGGGTTGTTGAAGACTGCACCAGCTGAAACTACAAATGTGCAGAGATGCGAGGCTTTGAGCAATGAAGATGCTGCATTCTCAACTGAGTCGACCCGGAAAGACCAAATGCAAATGCATCAGGTTGGTAAGGCATTTTTTGTCCACGTCAGTCTTTTGCGAACTGGCAAGAAAAAGGCAGCTTGAGCAGAGCCTCATCGGATTTAACTTATGGAATGTCCGACCAAGGCCAAGATAAACTTGCATTTTACGAAAGTCCCCAATTGCACTCACGGATCCGTTGCATATTCTTTCCTTTTCCTTTATGCCTAAACGGTGACTATCGCATTCAATATGGCGTCAACAGCGCGGCCATCTACATATGAATCAGAGAGTCAGCATCGTCGGTCAGGCCCTCAACAGGACCAAGATGAGGATTGGAGTGATTCTGCGAGTGACGAACAGGCGAAACAAACCAAGTCTCCCAAGCGTCATTATAAGCTTGGACATAAACCCTCTGACCACTATCGACGACATACGAGCGAGTCCCCTTCTCAATTCCCCGATGATTCATATATGAGGCAAGCTCGCAACGCGACTGTGCCTTATGGCTATAGCTACGATCCTAGCCAATCTCCCTCTTGTCAAGCACATCCAATCTCTCCTATGCAGTACTTCCCCTCGTTCGCCTCGCAAGCACCCGCACGATATCCTAGCTCATATACATATCCAGGACAGGGTAGCTATCTCTCTGTCCCACAAACCGGAAATCCCTTCGAGCAGCCATGCGGCCCATCTCCATGCGGCCATCCTTACAAAGGATATTCCGAGTCTGCTTATGGTTTCGACAAGTACAACTACGACCAAGGTGCCCCACCGCCTCCAGAATACCCAACGCAAGATCCCTTAAGAACCCCAGTTCGACCAAGAGAGCCTCGAACCCCAAACGTCCAGCCACAGCGCGATACAAGCAACATGTATAGAGATAAGGTAGAGCGAAAGCCGCGGAAGAAGAGGCCACCAATGCCGAAGGAAGAAGAGACTCTGCCAGAGAATAATATTACCAACGCTGAAATCATGGAGACGCTAAAGAAGATTCAGCAAGAACTTAAAGAAAATGCCGAAATCCGATTAGACCCAGGAAGACGGGAATACCATCGACGCCGAAGCTCACCGCCCGCAAGTAAATTCTTACTCGACGATGCTACAGCCCTCGAAAATGAGAGACAAGAGATTCGTCAGCTCAATGGCATTATCCGTCGTCTCCTCGAGGATAGATGGGATCAAGAATCCCAAGACTCCTACGCAGGAACATCAAGGAGAAGCTTCGCAGATTCTCGTCAGAATAGAACTGAAATGGATTATAGAGAAACAGCATTAATGAGTCCGCGCGATTTGCAAAGCCTTAAATCGAGGCTTGATCTGATAATTGATTATCTCGAAATCCGAAATTCACCTTCTCCACAACAACTGCCAGAGGTTTATAACAATAGACAAGGCTCTCGTATTCCACGACGCCAAGTGTTTCTTGTTTCGGATCCTTCTATGCTAGAGCCAACCTCCCCAACTTCAAGCCGATCACCATCACGTCGCAGTGAGCACTTTCAGCCCAGAGGGAATCAGCGGCAAGATGCACAAGCATCAAACCAAAGCCGAATCCGACAGCAGCCTTCTAGGATACCAGAGTCAGAAGAAGTTCCAGAAGAGTATCTTGAGGAGTATGAAGCTCTCCGAGTTCCCTTGAGTGAAACTATGCAGGGAAGACCTCTAGGCTCGAACAAGAGCATTGGGTCGCAAAGCAAAGGGAGGAGTCAACCATCCGTCGGCCAAAGAAGTGAGTTCAGGAGACTAGGTAAAAGAATTGTGCCGGGGGATCAGCATAAAGTAAGACCAGGTTATGATCCTATTGTTGAATCAGAAGATGAACCAGAGTCAGAGGGAGAACCTGTTATGGATCGGACACGGATGCCATACCATCAACGGCCCAGGGCGCCCAACCCACCAACACGGTCGAATTGGGGAAAACATATGGATTTTAGGTAATAGTATAGTTTCTTAGCGGCGATTTTAATAATAAAATAATAGTTCAATACAGAAACTGTCCCTTCTTTAAGGTAATACAGTCTATTTATTGACCTAGACCGGGCTAATAGCATTTCCAATATCACACTTTGAGAGTATGATTATTGATACGAACTACCATTGCATCGCGCCAAGCATTCCTATCAAAAAGATACTATAACTTAATTACTAAATATAAACCCCTAAGCCCAAGACTTGGATAAAATCTATGAAATCATAATGATAGCTATGAGAGTAAAGACAGCTATAATGTAATTTAGAATGTAATTACTAGTTTTATACCATACCACCGAAGATCTGGCTCTTATTCATATTGTGATTAATAGTTAGTATATAAATGGCCAAAGCAATAAAGGTGAGCTACCTAGGCTTACTCCGAGAGTTACCTACAGTCACGACTCGGATAGTTAATAGGTGAATGTAATAATTGTAATGTTCGTCGTATCCTACGTAGGTTAGTTAAAGTATAAAGAGGGGCTTAACGCCTCGAAAGATTTTATAGCGAGTTTTATATTCAAGAGAAATACAAATCTAATAGCTAACACAATCAGATAGTCGTATTAGACCTAAGCTAGTATTGACTTTTAGTATATGTAGGGACCTCTTTTATTGATATTTCTAATAGTTCTTGTGTCGATGAGATGAACGTGCCGCTGGCTGGAGAAAATTTGCGTTTCGTACGAGTTATAAAATCTGGTACATCCTCCGTCTTCACGTATCTAATGTCATCATTCAGGATTAGAGAGCCTTCGCCCTCATTGAACTCTTTGCTATGTGTCCCATGTGCCAAAGCGGCCCAGAGGTAGCTGCTTGTAAGTTGGTTTTCACTCCCTTGTTTGCACCTGCTGATATATCTCTAGCGAAAGGCCTGGCCTCCAAGGAGAAGGCCCTTGGATCAATCTCCCCCCTTAATCCCTCCACCGCCCGACACTCCCCAGACTCTCAAGATCTTCTCCCCTTCGAAACCGCCTCTTCTGTTGTAATAACCTCTCACTCTGTCAACCAGGAAGACCATATCACCAACCTGTGGGTCGAGTGGTGAGACGTTCCCAGTAGTCCTCACTACACCACCAAATTCCTCGAGGATGAAGTTCAAGATGTCCATCCAAAGATGGTATACACGTTCTGGAACAAGCTTGGCGGTCGATGCCAGGCTTATCAGCTTTCAATAGACGTGGTATATGGAATTCTTAATGGAGCTGCTAACTGCTACCTCGTTCAGTGGACGGGATATGACGAGACTGAGGCTTCGTGAGAGTGCAAGGCCAAGGTCAAACGATTCTGCCCTGCCGCAGTGATTGAATGTAAGTGATACAAGCAGGAGCAGGTGAGTAGTCTGCTGAAGTGTTTTTGGGACATGCTAACTCGTAAACAGGCCATGGGAGAGTAAACTGACGAACTCTGGGTTCATGGAGAGTAGCATTCCATGGAGATGCTGAAGGTCTGTTTAGTAGCTCACTTGATGGTTGGAAAGCATACATATTCTCTGGTGTAGATTTATTTCTTCCTTTTGGGTGTTGCGTTGCAGAGAGCCTTTACTAAAAACATATTACCTTCCCCTGTGCACATTAACCTATCGCATTGAGTGATGCTTCAATGCCACAGCTTGTTTTGAGGTGTGGTACTCCTTATCAGGGGAGTTTATGTTCCTTTCTTCAGTCGGATTTCTGTGGGTATTCAGTCGTGAGAGTATGGTGTTGCTGGGTTAAGTGAACAACATGGCAGCAGACGGATTTAAGAGCGGATGTGCTACATACATTGGCTGATAGTTCCTTCTAGAAGCCACGAACAAGAATTGGATATCAGCAGCGAATTCTAGCCATGATCTCGATGAGGTAGGAAGCCTGGGGGTTTGAAAGCATCAAGGACGTTGTGAAAGAGATACTTACCCATTTAAAGGCTTCATCTTACGCTATAATGAAGATCAGTCAAATGTAAGTGGGAAACAGATTTCTTGTTGGCCGTTGTCCGCCGCACCAGGTGGTGCAACGGATGGCCAAGATAGCCCTTCCAACAGATGGATTTTCTCAGTACCTCGAGTAACTTACTGCTTGCTGTATGGTTCTATGCGCCTATCTCTAGTATTGGTGTTCTAAACGCTCATTTCTTCTACTTTATCTTGCTCAAGATGAGGAGATGCATTGCAAGCTGAGAGTAGCGTACAGAGAGGTCGTCTCCTACCCGGCCGAGATCGCTATTTCTTGCCATCTATAAAAGCAGGAGTCGCGCAATGTTAATTTGTTACGGCATTTGTTATGCAAATGCCAATCGTATTCCAGGAATTCAACCAATATTCTAGACTTCTCATCAAGATCATGGATTTTCAACAGATTTGATGGTAGAAAAGATGGTTACTTACAATGAGACTGCCGACCTACGCATTATGGAGGCTGGTAACAGGTGTGTAAGCAGCTCGGCCACTGACCATCTCTCAAGGTATAACCTCGACTTGACATATACATCTTAAGATCTTGTACTAGTATTTCCCAGCATCAGACGTAAAGACGTAAAAGTTTCTCACCCAAAATCCTCTGGCCGATACTAATGAAAACAACTGAAAGAGTGGTATATCAGACGTCTGTGACGTCGCAAGAACAGCCACACTAACCAGTAACGTATTTAAAAAATGCAAGATTTCTCATGCTACGATGTACTTTTGGTATGGTGACCAATAGCGCTTTAATCCACCACCGCGTGTCTCCACGTCGATACGCTCAGCAAGCTACCATTTGGAAAGTTGACCACCTCTTGGATGACCACAACAATATCTGTGCTGGATGCGCTGTGGGGGGTCTGGAGTGTGTTTGTTATACGTTGAACCGGGGAAAGCAAACTGTGGAGAAGGTGAGACAAATGCAGAGGGACGGCTTGATGAGGGCCAAGCACGAAAAAGAAGATGTCTCATACTCGGCCACTGGACTTGACTTTCCCAAGAAGCGGGAGAAATGCCAGTACGGGGCCCTAGAGTTACGGCAGTAGTATCTTTCAACAGTCTTTCATGAGGCTTTCAGCAGAGGACATTGTAACTAGCAGTATGCAAGATGCATGTATACTTACCAGCAGCGAGATTTGGCTAGGCTACACCAATGGCGTTAAGGTCAGCGAATTCTTTGTACTACGGGAGTTTGGAGCGACACCATGTGATCGTCGCGCTCGGGCGTTTGGCTGCGGTAATATTGTCCTGTTTTTTTATTTTTCCCCTAATCGAGTGTTCCATCTCCTTTGCTCAAGCTGAATGAAATAACGTGTAGTTAGTTTAAAGTTAATGACCAACGTGGGAAATAGTCTTCGGGGATCTGGATCGATGCTGACGTTAGTGACGTATTGCGTACCTGATCGGCTAAGATGATACTCCACTTTAAAGGAAACATATCCTAGGATTGATTACCTTTTTACCCTACAGATAATGATTTATCAAACATGGTTTTACCGTTAGTGAGTCTAATTACTTTTGGTATCCAAAACTCGAGTCTTGAAGCATACTTTGGTTGAAGGATTGGCTAAGGCCACAAATGATCAGAAGCCGCACCCTTATCAGCATTCTTCGTCTTCCACCACTCGTAAGCGATCGTAGACTCATGACTTGATTTTTCGCTCATAACACTCAACTAAACTCCCTCAATATTCCCCGCCAGCAGTTTGGCAACATAATCAAGCTACTTGTGCCATGGCCAATGACACCGATTTAGCGCTTCGAACTGCAAGGGTCCACATGCCTTCACGATTTGATCTATCGGGATTTAGATTCAATAGAGGGACCAAGAAGCCACCGTCCGGCGCCGTCAAATACTTCCGTTTGAGTATATTTTCTATGTTCTTGTTCTATTATCTTCGTACGAGCCTTACTAAACATCTTATTATCTTGTTATCCAAGCCACGTTGCGGCAAATACCGTGCACAGAATGAACTAGTAGGATAAGGCCAGCCACACTGTTTCATCTTCCTAAGAGCTCATACCACCTTCACATACTACAATTCTCATACCGTCATATCATCCATGATTGCTGATACCGTACACTTTTAAATATGCAATTATCGACTTCAGGACAGAGTTGGGGCGGGACACTCTCCAGCTCATCAGATTATACTTCCTCTGTCAATGGGATGCTGAGGAGCCGTCTTAGAGCTTCCATTGTGAGTAGAGGTTGCTTGATGTCCGTTTTGAAACACGGCAGCGTGGTGTATCTTCTGATAGTGCCACCATACTCGCCACCCACCCGCCGTGATCAAGGTCAAGGGGATGCTGACTGCCCAGTAAATCCAAAAGTTCGGGGAAATCGTATCCTTGCCATTCGACTCCCAGTCAAACATTGGCATGCTGAAAAGTGTCTTGCAAAGATTAGCTCAAGAAAATGTTATGATGATAAGAGATAAACTGACAGAAATGAAGGTCGCAGGAAGAAAGGCTATCGTAACAAAGGTGGGTGTCTTCATAGCCGCACTGTCCAAACCAGTCGTAGACGCTATCCTAAGATTGAGTTCAGCGTTCGTATGGGCGATAAGGTTGTATAGCTAGGGAATTGTCCTTGTATTAGTATACTTTTATGATTTTGTTAAAGAGTGGGTTTCACAAACCACATTCAATTGCAATTCCAGCCTTGAATGCAAGAAAACAGTGAAGTTTCCAGCTGATTCAGCATGGCAACACATAAACTGCATTAGGCTAGACCACTCTAACTCCAGAATGATAGCACTTCGGCCGTGGTATTTGTCGATTTGATCTTTGACTTGATAAAGAAATTGCATGCAGTCTTTGTCCCACTTCAGAACTCTCATCACATTGGATAGATTCGATGCTGCTGAAGTCAGTCTGGACATCAGCTCTATTCTTTTTTCTTCTTGCCCGAAAAGCTTTTTCATTGGATCCGTGACGCCAATGTCCGTTATGGTAAGTCGGCCAGTACGTCCGACACCAAGAGCTTTCTCAATATTTTCCACTTTTGTAGATAATTTGCTACTTAAGATCTCGGCTCTCAACAGGTGATTACGTAGTAATACCAATGGTAATAGTAGTGGATGAGTCCAAAGAGACTGTGTAGATCTGATCAGTTTCTCAATTCTGGCATGGTGAGGTTCCACGTGAATCTTGTGGTCAAGTTTGTCCGTCCATATATTAGACCCGTGTAAGAAGGCCATCGTGGTGCCGCTTTCGAAGGCATGCGTGAGTGAAAGCCCCAAGTTTCCTGTTTGGTACATTTGTGGACTCTTGATCGTGACGGCTGGAATACGCATCAATTTCATTGTTTTGTTATGGCACATGTCCAACGTCTTACCAATAGATTTTATCGACCTATTACCGTCATCTTCATTCCACATGACGCTACTGTTGTATTGTCCGCGATGGAGATACAGGATTGGCAGCGTTTCGGGGGGTAAGCCAAATGTAGCCTCTGCTGATAAGAATGAACGCCTGCTCATAGCGAAGTCCAATTGCTCAAAGCCCAATCGCTCACATAGCAAAACACGGATGGAACATCGTGCGTCAGTTGCGAATCGACCACTTTGAGATAGCCAGTCTTCTACCTCGGCGTCCTGTAGATAGTCACTCTTGTAATATGGTGACCGAATCGCGCTTTCTAATACAATCCCTTAGCTTAAAAGCATGAAGCAAGGCCATATGATTAGCACCAAAGTCTATAGGGTAACCATACCAGCATCATAGTAATCGCCCGCTTCAATGTAGCCTAGACACTTATCGTGTGGTTCCCAAAGACTCGAGTTCAGAAGTTCTTGGCGGTCTAAGTCAAACATCTGGGGCGTCTTGGATAATGTTTTTGGGCCGAGTCAAGCTACCAGTATCGTACTTTGCAATTACCACTGCGGTTATGCTCAGAACAAAATGCTTGTATACACGAGGTAAGAATCATGTATCAAGATAGACACTCTATATACACTACCTTCTAGAGCCGCAGAATGCCAATTGACAAGCAGTTCGCATTGGCCGACAAGTGAAGGGAAATTTGATGTCTGACGTGGCATATCAGGTCATATATGCATCAATTATTCCTGAGTAGATGACCGCAGCGGAGCAGCTCGTAGTGCATTACATTTGATCTGCTATTGGTTATGCATGCATTCCGTCACATGCACGTCCCTTTCTGACAACAACCGTAAGGCTCGCCAAAAAGATAGCCAACTTGAAAGCGACGCGCTTGTCGCTTCAGCCTTTCCGATTTCATTGATACGATACAAGAAACGCAATGTGTTTCCATCACGAAATCATGAAGCAAGATTATTAAACAATAGTTGGTCGAAAATGGGACAGACCATGGTGCTCAGAAGCACAGCTAGCTTGATCCCGACGGTTAAAGGCAAGAGCCCATTTACTCCTGCCAGTCTGGATAAGACTATCTGCCTCCACTTGAGATTGTCAAGAAAGGGTCTATGCATTTGGGGCTATTTAGTGGACTATTCTCTTGCCCGTCATCACTGTCAGAGTATAATGATTAGGGTCGGATTGAATTAAATCCAGGACATGAAGATCGAGGACCTGCAGATCTCTGAGAGAACAGATCCTTCTCGAGGTCCTGTCTGATCTAATGAGCTGTGATATGTCTCAACCTGGAGCGCCAGCAAACGGTATCTTTCGAAGAGTGTTCTTCATAAAAAGGCCTATCGAGCGAGACATTCACAAAACGACAAACGGCTATATCTATAAGTAGGAAATACCAACGACCTTAGCTATCAACATCAAGAGCATCATACATGATTTCTCAAAGCGAGGATCTAAATGGTCTTCTCATAGTCTCATCTTGGTTCATCTCACTGAGACAAATCGACTAAGGTTCATATTACTTGACATGGTCTTCCAGCATGTGAGGGCTAGCATATAGATTAAAATGGTCCCTACTGTAGCAAGCATCTGGGCTCCACCGTATAACTTCAACACCTAGCCCACATCAGACTTGGCGTCTTTTCCCAAGTTCTAACATCACGGCGTATTCATGTCATTAAGAACACCCACTGACCTGCTGAAGCTTGATGTTAGACACTCCCAGGAGTTGAGACATCATCGGCGGTCAACATTAGGAAACCGCAGTGGACCAGTGCCGAGCTAGAAGTACAGCAGAGATATAGTGAGGGTTTGTCGTAGATGGGCCCTATTGGCAGCCGATGGTTGGCGTACTAAGTGTCCCTTACCTGGAGCTATTATAAAGCCGCTGTTGCGTGATCTTTAAGTCAAGTTGTTGTTCGTAACTCGCAATCGCTTAAGCGCCGGCGATATGATGTCACAAACGTGCATCACTCCACAGTCGTTATCTCCAAGCGCAGAAACTGTTTTGATAAGCCGTGTTCAGTAACGATATCTTACAACTTAGTTCTAGAGTTCTTTTGCGATATGTTCAGTGCAGCAAGCATGGGGAACCTCAGCCGCAGAGGAACGTGTAGAAAGGCCAGGTAATACAGAGAAGATGTGGCGAAGTCGTGGAGAGCGGTCTGGATTTGTCGCAGGCTTGGGTCAGAGCTTTACTGGTAATAGATAACAGATACGCGGGACTGAGAGGCCCTCGGTCGACACAACAGCGACTTGGCTGTATGGTACACTTGGTGTGCCACGACCACAGAATTTAGAGCCCACTCTTTCAATCGTCACGTACAGCTCCTCTTCCTCATCATCGCCCTCAGTAGACTCGATCAACTTGAGAATTATGGCCGTCTTCTCCATGCCCAGGGCTTTGAGACCGCCAACGCCCATGTCGTTGACATCCTAAAGCAGCACTGCTGCGTTCTGATTTGACTCTCCTTCGATGATAAGTTTCTCATTGGTCTCAATAGCCTTCTTGAGCTCGGCCACAATGGCTTTCTCCTTCTCTTTCTCCCAAGTAGCTCTGCAAAAAGCGTTGTTGCATTGTGTGATCGACGCTTTGACATCATCAACTTCCATTCCAGCTAAATTGCAGTTGTTGTTCAGCGTCTGGAGAACAAAGCCCATACCCTTAGGAATATCATTCCCGTGGCTTGCAATCAGATTCTCCATAGCCTTCATGGTAGCTCGCTTGCGATCCCTCTTCTTTTCGTCCTCCTTACGAGCAGTGTTGGCGCTGTGCAAAGCAGCTCTGGTTGCTTCGACAGTGCCATAGAGTGCGACGATGTTTTCTTCTTCAGTGGTGAGATTTGCGGTCTGTGTAACAAGCCTACTGCGTGCTGTATAGAGTTGCAGAGAGTAAGCGCCAGGGCCCTGGGATGTTAGATGGAGTCACGAGAATGAGAATAGGGCATATATCGCTCTCCGAATCATCATGATAATCGCTTTCGCCCTCATTGGAAGCACCATTCGGGAGGAGTCCATCATCATGTTCATTAATGCTGCCAACAGACTCCTCATGCTCTTAGTCCATCTCGCTGTTTTCATGTTGTTCATCGTCGTCGGAAGACTGATCAACCACGTCGATAACGATGTTGTTCTCCTGCTTGCGTTACCTGTTGGTCTGTGCCTGTCGACCAGAATTCCTTGCGAGAATAGAGGTTAAGCTAGCAAATGACGGCCAGGCATGCTTTGCTTCACCCAATCTAATACTTTGGTAGCGATTAGGGTGACAACTCGGTTCTTGGTTGACTCTGGTCGGTCCTTCAAGCCCCTAACGAAGGCTTCGATGGTCAAAGGACACTCGGGCTTAGAGATGTTCTCGAAAGCTGATTTGAGAGTTTTGGTGAGAGTTTTGCTCCAATTCATGGGCTCATAGTCACCGAGGATTCCCATGACCAGGATCCCGTGATTTTGCGTATTCGCTGGAATGCCACTTGAACGCGCTCGCTGTATTTGACTGCTGATGAGGGACAGGGGGGCAGAGAAGAAAGTTCTTTCATCATGGTCGATCGTCGGTGGGAAATGACGAGGCAAAGGCTGCGCGCCATGCGAAACAGTCGGTGAAGTCGGCGGCGCAAACCCGAAGTAAGCGTGAACAAAATGTCAAGACAGAAGAAATCGCGTGGGTGCGATGTGAAAGAATTAGTGCAAAGAATGTGAATAAGGTAAAAGCCTTTGTATTTAAGACCTAACTTGTCATGTACTATAATATAAAGGTTGTAGTATTTAATATAATAAATACAGAATGTTATATTTCAAAGCACTCTATTTGATTGATTTAAGACGGAATTATATGCATCTTTAATAATCCCAAGTAATTTATACTTTTATGAGGTGCTTCTTTAAGAGACTTTGTAGTTTGATATGCAAAGGACAAACAGGGTCCGTGAAGATAGTCTATCAGTAGACTGATGTTTGAAATCTAGAACAAGTTTTTTGCAAGTTAGATGGGTAGTCCGGCATTATCGGCTCTTGACTCATATTTCCACACCCAGTAAAGATCGCCATCAACTAGATGCATATGCTTACTGAGTATATCTATCGCAAGGGCTCAAACTCGCAGCGCTACTGGCATCTTTGGGAATAACCCCTGCGGCAACAGCAGACTGGTAGCACCACCGCCAGTCTTGTTTACCCAGTTTACCGTCACATTTCCAAGACCAAAAGAACCATCCATCAGACTTCTCAAAGGATTCCGCTTGGGCAGCCCAGTAAGCTTTGTACCATGTTTCTTGCCCATCAACCTTGAACTCGTCTGTGTTTTTCAAGGTACTGTTCACTGACAGAGACCATTCACCAACGAAGACATGTCTTCCCTGGTCATCCTTGCATGCGGTCTGGATGTAGGCTTTCTTGTTGCCGGCAATTCTATTATCGAAACTCAGGTATCGGTGTGAATCAAAAAAGATGTGCTCATCATCTGGGAGATAGGTTCTTGGGTCTCCTGACCCCCATGACTTGCCCTATAAAACGTGGAATTAGTGCCGCTATACTTCCAGGCTTCACTTAAAGACATAAAAGGAAACGTACCATGAATTGAACGTGTAAACGGTCAGCCTCAGCAACCTTCAAGTAACCCTCCATACTTTGGATGCGCTTATATGCGTTGGGATAATAATTCTTGATCATGTCTGCTGCCTCGGCCTTCCACTTTGGTACATGCACCGGCTCGTTCAAAACCTCAAGCATCCCAACAGTGGTGTAGTTGCCGTTAGTATGAATGCGCTTCGTCATCCACTCGAGGAATTTGTATGCTCGCTCGTAGTTCTCTGGTGTATAGAATTGAGGGTCAGGTACAGACTTGAAGCTTGTTAGTAAAGGAAGTCGGACAAGACTCGATGGGATATACATACATGGCCTGTGAACTGCTCGTTCGGAGAGCTAATGCCAGGACCAGAGTGAAGACCGATAAGCACGTAAATACCGTGCTTCTTGCACCAGCCTACAATGCGATCAAGATGCCAGATGCCACCTCGGGGCCAGTATTCGCCATCCTGGATAATGTCTTCGTACATCCAGTATCCTACAGGAATGCGTACGGCATTGAGACCAAGACTTGCAATCTGTTTAATGTCATCCTCTGTGATCCAAGTCTCCCAGTGCTTTTTGAAGGCGGCGTTGGCTTTAGTTTGACCAATACCCTTGACGCATTGCCACTCATCATTGTAAGCGCTGCAGCCCATGTTCTTCCATGATTCTTCGGCCATCCATCGTTCAATGATGAACTGCGAACCCAGGTTGACTCCACGGATCTTTTTATCGTCCGATAGCCATCTTTCGGTGAGCTTTTCTCCGTTGGCCCTCGCAACCACTGCTCAACATCAGCATATAACTTCTTAATCAAGGCAGTCGACTATTTACCTCTGGACTGGGGGGTCCAGGCACTTGCTGTACCGAGAAATAAATACAACAATGAATTAAAAAGCATAGTTGCGACAACGATGGTGACGTGGCAGAGTACTGAAGTTTTCCCTGACTCAAGCGCCTGGTAGAGTTGGGAGGAGAGATATGGAATCGCTAGAGATCTGTGCTGTATGCAATCAACCCAGATCTGACGAGAATGGCATGCTACTATATAGAGCTATGTGCGTGGTATGACGTGCACGGGAATTTTCCGCACAACAATTCCGTAATGCCAGCCTTTCATATCAAATAACCATGTATATTTCTACAGGTGGGAAACACCCCAGGCTCTACGTGCTATCTGGACTGGCGAACCGTTGTAACTCCGCGTTGTGAAACAAAGGATCTTCCAGCTTGGTAAATCATACCACCTAATGTCCACACCTCTCTCTCTTGGCGATACCGTTGGTTGGATCGGGCTGGGATCATAAGTGCGGCTGAATAATGTGGCTCCCGGTGACTCCACTGAGAACCCTGTTTGCCTATATTAAGATCAAAGATCCGATGATAACAATCACCACATTGGCTGATCAGATCCGAGTCGTAAATTACCGAGGTTGCAAGGAGGCAGGAGCCTAGCAAAGAGAATTTTTAATGGCGCAGCAGCACGGAGCGGCAGTTGCCCTACAAATATATTCCAAGGCGGCATGCTTGTGGATTTAGCTCGAGTAGATGTTCAAATTAATCGATGTAAACTGGGAAATATATGTTGCTAACACATACGAACAAAGGCAGTGGAAAACACGGGATCGCGTCAAGTTCTTTTATTCCAATCAGAGACCTCGGTTTCTCGCGACTACTGCCCTCAAAATTGAAGACATTGGTCACCAGAGACTTGTTAGAACCTAAGGGAATTAACAAGGACTTTAGCTGAACTCGAGGCACGGGCATTTCCATTTTCCGAGTAGAGCCTCCTCACAATGTTTGTGTCCCGAATGAAATAACGCAAGGAAGTCATCACATTGTCCATCGATTCTGTAGATTGCAGACCGAGCTACCAACTACTGAAAAAAACAGTTTTTAACAAACGGTATAGTGCAGATCATATGAGTATCCAAATTAACAAAAGAAAGCCAACCGAGTTTAGATAGCTTCGTCTTATTTAATATAGCACCTCCTCGTTGCGATTATCTACCGACGAAATATATTATCACAAACTTATCTTATATCTGGGTTATAAGGATATATCTCGAAGCACATATAGATACCTAATTCATCAGTAGTAAGAGTTATCATCTTTACTATTATCCGAATATTCATCTTACCAATCTCATAAGGGCCAAATATAACCTCGACATAGCCACACTATACCTTAGTACCCTCATGCTCGCGAACTCGGCACGGAGTCGATACGACCAAGCGGATTGCGGTACCTGAACACCCCTTAATACATTCGAAAGGAAACATACACGGCGGAGGATAGTCATTTAAGCCTAGAAACGCAGGGATGCTTTTCGTTCTTAGGTAGATTAGAGTAGTTATCGTAGGGGCATGGTCTCCGACTTCAAACAGTCCTATACCAACTTCTGCCTCTCTTCCAATACTACTCTTAGCTCCCCCAGTAAACGGCGACAGATCTCGGTCACCAAAATAGGTGGCCGGATCGATAACGCGTAGTATGTATTTTTGCCTATATTTAAGAAATAAAGAGTTATATTATTCATCTTGCTTAATCCAGACCTAAATATTATAAATAGTAAATTTATTCAATAGGTTAAAGTTATATTATATCTTAAACTCTCTAATACTTTATATCCGACTTATAAAACTATTAGCCACTATTAATATATAAGAATGTAATATTAAACCAGCATACTTCTCCTTGCCTCCAAAAATCTATAAAGCGAGAACTTCATCGTTACTTAAAAAGTCATAGAGAAGTCCTAAGGATCATCAATCCGACTTCCTAAAAATAAAGTAAGATATATCTTTGCCCCAGCTTTTACCTCGAGATAGCCTACGCTTAGAAGACAACCGATATTTCCGCGGCATAACTTCGAAAGCTCCATTATAATGGTAATACATAGGTACAAAAAGGCGGTACAGAAAGGCGGAGGCTTGAGTCGAGTGTGGCGAGCCTAGGTTGGGTTGTCTTGCTTTGAAGCAGGTGGAAATGAGAGGTGGAGAGTTCGGGGGTTAAGATCACTGACATTATATGCACAGCTCGTAGACTGCGCCGTCCTCCCCTCCCTGACGACTCCTCGTGCCTGATATTCTATACGGCAAGAATTAGAACCAGACTATTCGCTTCTCGGTCTCTTTTTTTTCGAAGCCGCTCCTCTTTTCTAAGCTCCCCTTATCTTGCCGACTGCCTCTCCATCGTTACAATAAACACTGCGCTCAGAAGTAAGTTTTCCTAGCCTATATTCTCCTGCTTCGCCAAATGGCTGTACTTAATCACGCATCGTTCACACCAGCAACTTGGACATTAATATGAGGACGAACGCTTTTCACTCCACCACTGAACAATCGAGTCGTATCCGGTAAGAATCCCGCAAGCCATCTCTTTCGGGTAATACTTTTGCACACCTTTCCAGTAGCCTTTCCTCTTGGGTCGGCACCGATAGCAGACGCAACATAGCGCCCAAGACTTCTTAGATCGACCTCGAACGTCCCGTAGCTATATAACGCGTAGGAGGGTGAGCATTACAGAACAATCAAGATAATAGGGGCTTGGGCACAGAAGAGATCATTATGATTATCATCGAGGACACAACGAGCAGCCGCTTGCACGTGAGTGCTAGGAACAATTGACCGACTGAATCACTGTGCACCAGGATTTCAAGCAGCAGCTCACTAGGTAAGACTAGGAGTCCTAATGATTGAATTGGATGTGACTGCTTGAGAAGCTGCTCTCGTCAGTACAAGAGTCACCAAATTTTAGACGTAGACATGGCCTGCCTTTATTTGAATCTATCATGTGGCTTTGGTGAAAAGGACAGAAGAGTCATTGACCCACCTCCTATTACACAGCTCACGATCAAAAGCCCAAACCTCACTCAAGAGGAAATCGAAAAGCAACTGCCTGGTAATCACTATGTTATGAGCTGTTCGTTATACGACAAAACTGGGTCACGAGAAGCAAGCTTCATATCCGAACAGCGGCGACAAGAGCGGCAAGAGCGCCAACTGTTGGGCACATTGATAGGTCATCCTTTTTTTCTTCTTTTTTTTTTGGCGAGAATGAGTACGGGAAAGAAGGTTGCTTCGTTTGCTTCCCAGACCTATCTTGTCGTACTCCCGGATCGTTTCGCCTGGAGTTTAGCTTAATGCAAATTGATCCAGCTCGCGCAAGAGAGAATCTCAAATAAATACAAAACCTATCGGGCATAAACCGCGTTGGTTACTGTTTCCTTGGTGCTGATGGCGATTGGAGGAGACATTTCACCTGCATGGAAAGAAAAGGCCGCATCCAGCTAGGGACTAACAGAAGGCTCCCTGAAGACGGTCTAGAATCGTAGCAAAAAGCGGAATATTGGAATAAAGTCGCTGTAAAGAGCGGAAGAGTTCCTGTACAAGGGTAGTATAACGCGGATATGCTCACAAAAGGACATTTAATTTGTGAAGACACCAAGAGAAGGATTCTCACTCGTGGAGAGATTTTATCTCAGAATAGAAGGTGTAGATGGTGTTCAGCTCGAGCGACCAGATGGGTTATCAGCAGATCCTACGCGGGGTGAAATGAGCCAGGACATGTGATGACCTGAATCCATTATGTTCGAGATCGATGTCTCTGAGTTAGTGCGCCCGCAAAGGGTCCCATGCGGGCACCTCTGTCCTTAAAATATGAGGTATTACACCTATCTCATGTTGGGGGTGTCCCCCACACCTGATAATAATATCACTCAAAGCCATGTTTTCTCATCAACCTGCATTCCGTGCTAACCGAGATGCTACCAATAGGCTTGGAGGTTGGCAGGTGTTTTCCCAAGAGTAGAATATTATATTACATCGAGCTCCTCTGACCTCTTGCATGATGCATCCACAACTCCTGATATCTTCTCTACGGCTGCCTTGCAATTCTGTATTACAATATCTCGCAAATTTTGCGGAATCTTTTCGTTGTATCCCTGTCCTGGCATGGCCCAACCCCAGTCTCACGAGTCCGTAAGGGCCCGAGATGCCCCTTTGTCTACAGTTGATAGCAACGTAGATAATGGCAGAAACCCTGACCTAGGCGAGGCAATTGTGGGCATTGACGACAAAGAAAAAGCCCGGGCTATTGCAGAAAATGATATGCAGGGCTCTCACAAGCAAGCAAGTGATTTTATTTTGGTCCCGACGGGTTGAAAGTGCCGCTGATTTGATCGCAGACGTATAGAGGCGTGGTGCTGCTGTGGCTTAGCTTCCAAGCCACAGGCGTCATCTATGGCGACATTGGCACCTCACCTCTTTATGTCTATTCTTCCACCTTTTCGGAGCAACCCTCCTGGGAGGACCTTGTCGGCACTCTCTCTATTATTATCTGGTCCCTCACTATTATCGTCACCGTTAAGTATTGCTTCATCGTGCTTAACGCTGACGACGATGGACAAGGAGGAACATTTGCTCTCTACAGTCTGTTGGCAAGATATACTAATATCTCAAGCCGAGATCCCAAAGAGCAAGCCGGCATTCGAATGCAGAGATTCCATACCGACGAACTTAAAGCTGGTGGCAAGAGTCTTCGTGAGTTTCTAGAGAATTCCAAGATGTGCCAATTCATGCTGCAATTCATTGGTGTTCTAGGTGTATCCATGGTCATGGCCGACGGCGTACTGACACCAGCTCAGTCCGTCTTAGGAGCGATCCAAGGTATCAAGGTTGCGAACCCCAACCTGGGAACCTCTTCCATTGTTGGTATTTCTTGCGGCATACTCGTTGCACTTTTTGTCATCCAGCCGTTTGGTACCTCGAAAATTGGTACTGCTTTTGCACCAATTGTTACCATCTGGCTTCTGTTCAACCTGTGCGCTGGTATTTACAACCTTGTGGTTCACGACTATACGGTCCTGAAAGCTTTTAGCCCTCACTTCGCATTCGCATATCTCGTACGCAATGGACACGAGGGTTGGAAGTCTCTGGGCGGTCTTCTTTTGGCATTCACCGGTGTAGAGGCTCTTTTCGCAGATTTGGGGGCTTTCAGTAAACGGGCAGTGCAGCTATCGTGGCTATGCTTAGCCTATCCATGTCTGCTCGTCGCGTATGTAGGGCAAGCCGCGTACATATCCCACGATGAAACCAAACAAGCTTTCACTAACCCTTTCTTCAACACGGTCCCTCCCGGAAGCTTATATTTCAGCTTGGTCATTGCAGTTCTCGCAGCAATTGTTGCCTCTCAAGCCATGATAACCTCAACGTTCCAACTCTTGAGTCAAATCATGCGGCTTTCATACTTCCCCCACATCAAAGTTGTTCACACTAGCAGAACATTCCACGAGCAGGTTTATATGCCAATGGCGAATTGGCTTCTGATGATTGGTACTGTGATTGTCACGGCAGTCTACAATAATGTGAGTTGTTCTGTGTTCACAACATTCAGATGAACTATTTACTAAACCTCCCATAGACAACTTCCCTGGGTAATGCGTATGGTGTTTGTGTCATCACTGTCACCTTTAGTAAGTTTGGGCTATAGCCATGAGAACTCGACTAATTCCGTCCCTTCTTCAGTCACGACCTGCATGGTTTCGCTTGTAGCGATCCTTGTTTGGAAACTACCTACATACATCGTTGTGCCCCTCTGGCTGATTTTTGCCTCTTTGGACGGAGCCTTTCTATCTTCGGTGTACGAAAAGGTTCCGGACGGCGCCTGGTTTACACTCTTGCTCGCATTGATTCTTTCCTGCATCTTCACTCTCTGGCGTTTTGGAAAAGAGTGCCAATGGAAAGCCGAGTCTCAAGATGAACTTTCGCCTAGAGCGTTGTTGCATCGAAGCACGATCACTCCACCGACGTCAACGTCTTCAGAGCCTATGGCTTTAACTTCTACCTTCGGCGGAATTCCTGTCTCTACTGTTCCAGGCTTGGGGTTTTTCTTCGACAAGTCTGGAAATACAGAGTTACTTCCTCCCTCCTTCGCCCAATTTGTTATCAAATTCGCTGCACGACCGGCAGTTGTTGTACTCTTCAACATGCGTCCGCTTTCAGTGCCCACAGTCTCCTTGGCTGATCGCTATGTCATCATCCGCGTGTCCGAGATCAATTCATGCTACGCTGTCACGTTGCGTCATGGCTACATGGATAACGTTCTATACCCAGGTCTTGCTCACGATGTTGTTCAGCAAATTGAGCTTGCAATTGCAAGGGGTCGATGCGATGAAGCGACGACTGCGGAGTTAGACATCCTACGATCCTCGCACAACTCGGGTACGGTGTACGTTCTTGGCAAGGAGACGATGAAGATTGATCGGTCAAACATGCGAGTCTCATCTCCTCAAACCTATCTCCGAACGTGGCTTCTTTGGATTTTTCTTTGGATCCGAGAAAACTCCCGCACCAAGCTTGCTGATCTTGACATTGACGCCGACAAAGTGGTCGAGGTGGGGTTTGTCAAAAAGCTCTAGGAGTATACTGATGAGAGGAAATTCACTTTCGTCGCCCGCCAGATCACATCCAACAGGTAATTGTGGTATTGAACCCCCTACCCCCTTTTCTTTTGTTGTTTTGTCTGTATTTTCCTGTCTTTGGTAGTATAGCTGCCAGGTACATCATTGGCGTACATCGGGCAATATGCGCCAGGAGTCAAGATTCAAATCGGGTCAAGACCGTTAGATAGAGAATCAAGGTAGTTTCGGGTGAAAGTGGAATCGTTGTTTTGCTCCGCCTTACTGACCTGAGGCCTTGCCGAAATCTTTGAGATGATTGAAAGATACAAGTCCCAGTATGGTTTGATACCTAGCTTCAGGCAACACATGTGCATATTGCCCCTTGAGATGAGCGTAACATGTGCAATACTGGACGAATGTAGCTATTACTGCGTAGAGTTACAGTTCCGCTGGCCGCCGCATCGGCGATGCTATCGGGGAGAAATAACTTTTTCTACACTCGACCAGGCAAGATGGCAGGCATTCGTCCGTTCTGTCTTGTCGAAAGGTTTAGTCTACAAAACATTCCGGATTGATGCTCATATCGAATAGTGAAAAGATTGGCTACCACTCGCCTTCGAATTCGCTTGTTGATCCCACAAATTCGCTCGTTCGAGCTCCATATTTTCCTCACTCAAACAATTTACTTAAGAATATTGAAACAGAAACTTTAATTTAATCGACTGACAAATCTGCTCCCTATATTTCCAAGAGCCTATCCCACTGTCCCAACCCAATTCTGTCATTAGTTCCTCTCCCCTCCATTTTTCTGTTTTGACAACACCACCCATCACCTCGGAGCAGAGCCCACCTGCTCTACGATTTCTGCAACTGTCGGCAACGGAGTTTGATAGTGGCGAAAAGGACGGGGCTGGATCGCTGTACCCGGCCCTCCGGACTGAATGGTTGACACGGTAGTAAAGGCAGGGAGATCCCCAGAAGCCTATTAACTGCATTAGGCTGTACAGAGAGATGGACGCGAGTGTTAACTTAACTCTTGTTCTGGTGCGTCGCTGTGTCCAGAATTCAGTGATGGATAGGACCCGACGAGGCCGGGCGGGCATTTTAGGGGCCATTAAAAGACCAGCAATAGTACTGACTCGGCTAGGAGAAATTAGATGTTTGTTGTTAAAAAGACCCAGTTTTGAGGCAGACTCACCAGCTTGGGCATGTGACGGAGCGCTCCAGGAGCCAAGGATCGATACACTCGGGATGGAAGCAGTGGCCACAAGGCAGCGAACGTACACCGACATCTTCCAAGAAGTCCTCTGTACAGACGGAGCATTCCTGACATCTGTCAGATGACGTGATGAGGCTGTTCGTGCCGTTCCGCCAAGCCCGCTCGTGATTGCCCTGAAGCGACGTTCGATATTTGGTGATGGGAATCAGCTCGAGCGCCTCCGGAGTGAGACACAAAATCGTCCTACGAGGCAGATGGGTCGTACGTGTGGGGAAGAATCGCCTGATGAGGGCTATCTTGCTATACAAGAAAGGCGTGAGCATCATAATCACAGCCGCAAGTATGCTTAGGATGATTGCCACCAAGGGAGGCTTGCGGGGCGTGTAGCGGTGTTCTTCAGCATCTGCCCTCACGAAAATGTCTGGAGGTAAGAACATGCTTAAATAAGGAGAAAAGGAAGAGGAAAAAACAAGCCCAGCCAGGATCAATGGAGGGAAATATGCATGAGCTGATCTTTGGGAGGTATGGGAGCAGAAGAAGTACGGTGTGATGTGGTGATATGAAACGGGTTTGGCTGAGGGGTTTCTGGCGCCAATCTCTTTGATTGGAACAGTATACCGGGTCAATTGTTATACCGACTGCGGATCGGAATATGGGATGACCGAAAGACGTATCATGCGAACGCCGACATCGCATGTACAATCAACTTTTCGTCAGTTTGCTATAAAGATAACTCTGGTAAGGTGTTCTACAGTAGAAAACTTGTTTAGTCTTGAGTGCTAAGTCAGAGCTACACTTGTGAAGGATGTTGGTCAAGACAACAAGTGGCGGGTAGGAAAGAACATATCAACTAGTCTAAATAATGAAGTACAACAGGATCGTGCCCAGCTCATTCTAACCGACGAGGCCCATTTATATTGATAAAATCCTTCCCCTACACAACGTGAGATCAGAATTACATCCCCGATTTGACCGAAAATCACTCAGTGCTGTCTGAAGGAGTCTCTAGAAGGTGTTCATCGGGTAACATGACGGCGCGATCGAGGGCGTACGGTAGTCCACGATGACGTCCTCTAATCATAGTCAAACAGAGGACAACTTTGCCAAAAGTCCCAAACTTGCCACAAAGAGAGGTGCTAACTGTCGGATAGCCAAGGCTGAGGCCGACATTGCCACTAGAAGGTTATAAGCATACGGAGCGAGAGGCCTAGAATTTGGATGTGCTTACTAAGCTGAAGTGACTTCGAAAAGGATTGAAAAGATGGTAAAGGCCTGCAAATAGTTAGGCGATCGGGTCGAAAAGAACCTGCAAAGGGCTACTGATGCTTACTGGATCTTTCACATCAGCAATTCGAGTAGCTTCGGCGACGCAAATGCAAAACGTCCCAAGAAAAATATACCACAAATCAAACCCAAGCTGATTCTTTACGTGTTGCATCAAATATGATTTGCCATTTCGCTCATTGAGAGAGGCTTCTGGCTCCCAAAGTCCTAGCGACTTCTCCTCATACGTATTGGAGAGGCGGATGCTGAGAGCGATCGGGAAGACAGCAATGTACATCATAACTAGTAAACTCAATTGCACTCCCGGATTGACATTTGCTAGGTTAAATGTGGCAGCACCTGTATGACGAGCCGATGCGGCTTGGAAGATGGCAGCTGGGATGCGGGAATCTAGGGGAAGAGATGCTACTTCGGGATTGTCGAGATCGAGGACGATGATAAGCAACACATCTATGAAGTTGAGAGCGAAAATGATACCAAAGAGGATCCAGGTGGGCTTGCTAGGAAAGAGAAGGGTGTAGCATCGGCGCGGGTAGTTGAGAAGGAAACCCAAAGGCTCTTGTGTTGAGGAATGCTTGGGCAGGAGCTTGGACATTGTCCAGATGATCAAGCGCAGGAAGACCGGGTAGAGGGTGTTTCCAGCAAAGGCAAGGAAGCTCATAAGAATCATGGGCCATTTGGCATCCCGGAAAGAGATCATAGAGTCGGGTGTCAAGGTGAAGCCGAGGTTGTCTACCATGGTCTGCGCGGAATAGAATGCCCTAAAAGCAATGGTCAACACACATCCAAGACCTGACACAGCGCGTGATTTCTTGCTCACCACCAGTTCTTATCTTGTCCAGTTGACTGCAGGTACTCTCTGTACTTGGGATTGGCAGTCTGAATCCAGCCCACAAGACAAATAGCACCGAATAAGTGAATACCGCAGAAGTAGGCTTCCCTGCCAGTTAGCAAACTCCCATGCCAGAACCGGTGGAGACCAACCTGTCACAATCTTGAGCAAGAGCTTCAGGCTGTGGTACTCAATGCCACCTAGCAACTCCCTATCGTGTGATGTGAGGTTGTGGAACTCAGAGTTTCGCCCAATGGTGGCTTGACGCGACAAAAACGGACGGTCGTTGAGAGCGGGTTGCTGCTGAGAGACAGAGGATGATTGACGCTGGGGACGAGTCGTCTCAGATCCCATCATGAGCAGCGATGAGGCAACACCAGCGACGCGATCCATGGATCGCGTTGCTGTCATCTGTAAGCCGTCACCGGTACTGACGCGACGAGGCAGGCGTCGTCGCATGGATGAACTAGGCTCGCCAGAGGCAGCAGTAGGAACAGGAGTAATCCGGTCTCCTTTCAAACGTTAGTATGTACTCTAAGTCACGAGGAAAGGATTTGGGGCATGCCATCGTCGCTGTCGTTAGAGTCATAGTGCTCGTTTTCGGTCTTGACAATGACAGGATGTCCTTTTTTTTTTGGTCAGCATGGACAGCGGGCAGATAACATATGGCAAGCAACAAACCTCGATCCCGATCCTGCGGACCGGGGATGTAGAGCGTCGCACTATCTCTACGTTGATCTACGGAAGGGTCAAAAGTGATGGTGGTAGTGCGTGGGACAGAGGTGTCTGTGGTCGAATGCTGCTCCGGGTTGTTGCTAGGAGCCGTCGCGGCAGGTAAATCATTCTGGGCCTTCTCTTCCGTAACTTTACCATCTTCGACGTTCTCACCGGATGCGTCTCGTCGCCTGGGGCTGAAAAGCTGAGGGGCTATTGCCATGTGTTAGCCATCTCCACAGCACCGGATGGCGGAATTCCAACCAAGGCGCTTCAGATGTTTCTTGAACCAATATAGACGGACGATAACGACGCCGATGTTGATGAAGCCCAGGTTTGTAATGATGGGGATAAAATATATGTAGAGCTGCTGGTAGGTTTTGAGATCTTTCACATCAACGCTGCATGAGGGAGGGTTAGTGGAGGGGCGATGACCCAAGAATGCAAAGGTTCACGTACGTATTCAGACCAGACTCGGTCGATGCGCTGGCGCCGAAAAAATAAGCATCAGTCGCACTGATATTGCCGTAGGGTGCGAGAATGGGCAGCGCAAGTAAACTCATCGATATGATCCATGCATCTAACCAAAGATGCCATTAGCCTGTCAATCCACAATGTGGGCAGTGGGTAGCATCACAATGCAGGGTCAAAAAGTTGATAGGCGGACACCACATGTTGCGAGCAGAACATGAGGCACAGCGCGTCGGTTTGTCAGTCAAAAAGGAGGGGCAGATAGCCAGACTATGCGTAAGTACGGAGTAGGTAGGAT
>ONZP01000007.1:0-47521 GCA_900312805.1 Fusarium torulosum | reverse complement strand
AGTGCGAGCTTCGGATTTTCTCCGAAGGCGGAGCTCCAGCGAGCTATTCTTTGAATCAGCCTAAAAAAATAACAGTGCTAGCTCTTCTTATTCCGGAGGAATCAGCAAGCTCGGTGTGCCAAGCTCGCACTAAAAAAAAATACGAGCTTGCGCCTTAGGCGCAAGCTCTTATTTGAAGCTGGCGCGCCTAATTCAAAGAATAGTATCAGATGCTCGTACTAGCGAGCTATAAGCAGGAAGATTTTAAGAAAAATTAGTTCAATGGTAGAGCGATTGTTTTACACACAATAAGTTGAAGGTTCAAATCCTTCATTTTTCAATATTCAGGCTGGCTATTCTTTGGATGAGAAGCACGCCCTAAAAAAAAATATATTTTTTTTTTTACCTCGCTCCTTGTCCTCTAAATAAAAGTATAAGATTCCTTAACTTAAACGGTAGAGTGCATTTTTGATAAGAATGATATCAGCGTTCGATTCGCTGAGGAATTAAAGAGAATTGGCCGAGTGGTTTAAGGCGGTAAGCTTGAGTCTTATTAGGTTATATTCTAGCCGCATCCGTTCAAATCGGATATTCTCTGAAGAGTGTAGTTTAATTGGCAAAATAGGAAGCTTCAACCTTCAAATTCTTGGTTCAAGTCCAAGTACTCTTGTTAGGCGCGACGAGCTTCGCCTCCCGGAGGGAATCAGAAGCACTAAAAAAAAATACGAGCTTGCGCCTTAGGCGCAAGCTCTTACTGCTGCAAAAAATGTATTACGGATTAGGGCCGGCTTGGGTAGGCACTTCGTTTGGGACGAAGACTAGTTATGTTCGAATCATAATAATCCGATGAATTTTAGAAGTATTAGAGATAAAAAGATAGAAAAATTAATGCGTTCTGCTATGCGAGCTAGCTAATTCCTATTCTTTGAATAGGGCAAGCTCTAAGCGAACGAGAGCTACTTCGTTCTAGCAAATTTGCTAGAACGAAGAAGCTCGCTATCTAAAAGTCTAAACTAAAAAATAGGGCGCGGCGCGAACAAATTTTTCCGCCCGCTCATGATATATAAATTATAAATGTAATTTAGGAGGCGGTGCTTCGTCAGAAGTTGCCTCCTAAATTATATAAGTATGGAAAGAAATTATTGTAGAATTTAAGCTATATATTAAAGAGATTTATTTATATAAATAGGCTTGCTAGCTGATTGTATATATATGCTGGCGGCGCAAGCTCTGCTTTTAATAGGCAACCAGTAATATAAGCAAGTCTTTGCCAACAAGCCTATAATTATATTAACTCTAAGAGAAATCTAATAATAAACGAAGTGAATTGAAATATCTTATTAACTTTAGGAAAAGAAATCAAAAGAGATTCTATGATTAGCGTGAGCTAAAATAGACTAGCCTAGAAAGTCAAATGGTGGATAAACTGTTTAAATTAAATGGGGAACCTTCCTCAAAGGCTAAATATAATATATAAGCGATAGTGGAGAGTACCGTGAGGGAACCAAAACAAAAACAGTAATTTTATAAGCAGTTCGGAAAAATAAAAAAGTTAGAACGTACCTTTTGCATAATGGGTCACCAAGTTAACATTAGATGCGAGATTATACGTAGTTAAACCGAGCGTTAAAATAACGGTAAGTGTCTAAAGTTAGACCCGAAGCCTGGTGATTTTACCATAATCAGGATTATAAAAGTCCGAACGGAATATTGTAGCATAAATATCCGAAGAATTATGGTAGGTGTAGTGAAAGACAATACTGACCAGGATAGCTGGTTTTCTGCGAAACCTATAACAGTAGGCAATTTAAGTATAATATCTTAGCAGGTACAGAATTTAATCTCAGACAAGACATAAGGCTTAGCTTGTTAACAAGTTAAGCCCGTTTTATTTTGTACAAATTGGGGGATCATGAAGATTTTATCAGTGAGTATGTAGACTCGGAATGGCAAAGATATATCTTAAATCATCAGACATAGAATGATAAGGTTGTATGTCAAAAGGGAAACAGCCCAGAACAAGAGTTAAGGTTCCTAAATTATTAGTTGAGTGAAATTAAGAAGGTTTTTATTAAAGTCGACAAGGAGATAGGCTTAGAAGCAGCCATAATTTTATGACCTCGTAACAGAGCGCTTGTTAAGTTTTAAAAGCATCGAAAATTTATCGGATCTAAACAATATACCGAAACCTTGTCCATATTATTTTATAATTAATTATAATTAAATGGGGTAGCAGAACGTTGAGCTAAATTAAGATTTTTATTTTTTAAATGAAATTATAATAATTTAACTCAAGTGATAATGGTGACATGAGTAACTAAAAGAAAATTTTCCGCCTAAAGCTTATGGATGTAATTAAGTAACGGCCTCTAAGTTTATATTATCTAAAGATTTAAACGATGAGACAATCTTTTGTACTAAGGACGACATTTTAAGTGAAAAATGTACTGGAAAAATAGTAATAAATTTATTAAGCTATGGCTAGAACTAGCTATAGCTATAAATGAAAAGTAACCGTACCTAGAATCTGAAACAAGTAAGCTAGTAGAGAATACGAAGGCGTAAATGAGCTAACAATCATAAAGGAACTCGGCAAATTGACTACCGTAACTTCGGGATAAGGAGAGCTCATTATTCTTGATTAATATCAGGTAAAGAGGAAGAAGCATGAAATAGTGTTGTACGACTGTTTAATTAAAACACAGCACTTTGCTGAAAGATTAAAAATCTAAGTATAGAGTGTGATGTCTGCCCGGTGCCGGCTGGTTAACAGATATAATTGAATATACTAATATTTGATGTAGACGGAAACCCCGGTTAAAGGCGGCCTTAACGTGAGGGTCCTAAGGTAGCGAAATGCCTTGGCCGTTAAATGCGGTCTTGCATGAATGATGTAACGATACAACAGCTGTCTCTATGATTGACTCAGTGAAATTGGAATAGCTGTGCAGATACAGTTTACCTCTAGTTAGACGAGAAGACCCTATGCAGCTTTACTGTCACTAATTATAGAGTATGATAAACAATTTTCAGATTATAAGGTAATTGACGGCTAGCTTGCTTAGCAAGCTAGCTCTATGACAATGAGAATCCTTTATTTTTTTTTCATATGAATGAATTGGTTTAGGACCACGAGTTGGTAGTAAATCAACCTAATTCAGCTTATTTTCCTTTCTGCCATAAGCGCATAATGATAGATTAAACTTAAATTTTGATTTATGCCTGCAGAAATAGATAAGTACCCTTGGTTAAGGAACTATCGCTAGGGGACAGTTTATGTGGGGCACAGACCCTGTAAAGAGTAAACAGGAGTGTCTAATAATTTATAATTATTTTGTTTGCGATTTAAGGTAGTAGGCTATAAAGCTCGCCGAAAAAAAAATGTATTTTTTTTTTTACTGGCGAAGCTAGCTACAACTATTTTTAATCATATAAAATTATTTATATGTACATTCGTTGTATATATATTTAAAAAAAGGTAGGATTTTCACTATATAGAAATTAGAGATAATAAAAATATTAAGTAGGGCGTGAGCTCGTACTAATATTTTTTAACTATTAAGACTGGCTATCTAGCTATGCTCTAATAGTTATGTTTAAATTATCTAAAAAGCTCAACGGCTAAATCTTGCCTTACTGTTTGATTATCAACAAATCTTACAGTTGCGTAAGCAGGGCATAGGATCACAAGATGCAACAAGGAAAGATCTTGGATTATTGGAAAAGCTACGCTAGGGATGTTTGTCCTTTAATATTTTATTTCACTGCATTGGTGAGTAGGGCGCAAGCTTAAACTTGCGCCCTACCTGCCTATGCTGAGAAGTAAGGATAATTAATAATATATTGGGTTAATTTCAAAAATTACTTACGCGTTGCTTTACGAGACTCCGTCTATAAAGCTCGCTATGTAAATTTGAAGCGAAATTTATCTTAGCATAAATTATAAGATAAAGACGTTCAACGACTATAAGGTGAGTAATATGCACAGCTTGTGTTATTCCGAACGAATAACGCAAGCTAAACAATAATCCTTTTTTACACCCAACATTATTATTATATATATATAAAAAAAAAATAAAAGAAAGAATAAATATTTAGAAAAATGAATAAAGACGGTAACGTAGTTTCCTCTAAGGGCGGAAGCGTGCAGTGCTTCGCCAGCCAGAAAATTTATAATAATAATTTAAAACGGAGCGGAGCGCCTAAAACAATACTTTTAAAGAAAAAAATAGGTGATATAGGAATAACCAAATATTTACCTTCATTTTCTAAAGAATGAAAGAATACTATATATTCTTATAATAAAAATACATTAAAGAATATACCAGTTAATGATTTAAATATAAACAAAATAATAAAAGGTTATTTTAATTTATATTTTAAAGATCGTAAATATACAGGATCTAAATTTATATTATTAAAAAGAAGACGTAATTTATTAAGAAGAATACACGTAAGTAATGCAGAAATTAAACATACTAATAATAAAGCAATAATTACGCTATATACTCTTAATAGAGAAAAAAATGTATTAAAAAAAAAATATTTAAAAATTAATAAAAAAATAAGTAAAAAATTAATAGCCAAACGTTATTTTTTATTATATAAAGAAAATATAGAAAAAATTTATAAAATCTTAGGTGAATATAAAGATCAAGGCGCGAACGTAGTTCCCTCGATATTTATTAGTGATATAATAAGAAAAACCAAATTTATAAAATATAAACTAGAATATTTAAATAAATTTATAAAATTAAAAGATCTTTATTTAAAAAAAGTTTGAGGTGTTATTCTTAACCAATATGCGAGAAAATATCTAAAATACTTAAGAAAATATGATTTATTGTATTCTCTTAATCAATATAAATTCAACAGATTGGTGTTTTTACCTATATTAAGTAATATATTAAATAAAATTATAGGAAAAAAAATCGAATATAATATAATTAATTTAAAATCTGTCGCATATCATACAGATCTTTTTACTAATGCATTGGCATTAAAATTAAGAAAAAGAAGAATAAATTATATAAATTCTATGTTTAGTATTTTAAATAGAGCATATTTACCTAATATTAATACGATAAAAGAAAGATCTCTAATAAAAGGTGATCAAAAAATGGATCTATTTCAAGGTAAATTTAAAGATTTAAAAATAATTTCTAATATGGGCGAGCTAGCGCCCTCTTCGGCGCAAAGCTCCTCTCTATCTAAACTGTTAGATGGTGCATATTCATCAGATATAAATAATGGAGTAATTCATAGCAAGGATGCTAATAAAGAAAATATCCATAATACTATTTATAATTCTATAGGATATAAAAATATGGCAGGTATAAGATTAGAAGTTAAAGGTAGATTAACTAAACGTTATAGAGCGGATAGATCTATCTATTCATTAAAATGAAAAGGAGGATTAAAAAATGTAGATTCTTCTTTTAGAGGTTTAAGTTCAGTTTTATTTAGAGGTAATTCTAAATCAAATGTAACTTATTCAATAGCTAAATCAAAACGTCGTATTGGAGCCTTTGCAGTAAAAGGTTGAATAGGCGGAAAATAAATAAAGGCGAGCTTCGCCTCCGGAGGGGGCGAAGCTTCAGCAAGCTCGAATAGCTTGCAAAAAATATATATATATAATAATAATGAAGACATAGTCTGAACCGTTTTGAAAAAAATGGAAATATAAGTGCTATAGCTAATTCTGGCTTATTTTCTCCGAAAACGGAGCTCCAGCCAGAATCAGCAAGCTCTTCTTCGTATTAGTGCGAAGGGGGGCGCTTTTATGATAACACATAGAACAGGCTAATTTGCGCAAGAGTGTACAAAATGAGTGCGCGGTTTGGCACCTCGATGTCGGCTTAACTTATCCTCATGGATGCAGGAACTATGTAGGGTGCGACTGTTCGTCGATTAAAAAGTTACATGAGCTGGGTTAAATACGTCGTGAGACAGTATGGTTTCTATCTTCTAGGGGGAATTAGAATATAATAAGAACTAACTTTTGTACGAAAGGAACAAGAAGAATTTAATTTGTAAAAGGGTTAAATAATAGTTACTAACCTATGGTTTACCTGTTGTCTATGTGCCCAAATATTAAAATATATATATTGATTATATATATCTGTATAGCTAAAGCTATACATAGGGATGTTTCTTTCACTAAGATAAATATATAGCATAGGCACGGCAGGAAAGCTAAGTTGGTTAAGGATAAGTGCTGAAAGCATATAGGCACGAAGCTTATCTTAAGATATTTCTTAAATATACGTAAAATATTATTACGAAGAATGTAATATAGGCTTTATCCGTACGAATCATGAGATTTTTAAGAATAAAGTACTAATTTTATAAATAACTATTTATACATATATCGCATGTACAATGCATGCCATGCAAACCATACCAGCATATGTTGGCGCAAGCTCGCATATGTTTTGGGCGTGCTTCGCTATTTTCAGTGCTCCGTCAGGAGCACTGAAAATCCGCAAGCTCGCTCCGGGGTGGTTTTGCTTTTTAAAGTTTAGCAAATTGTAGCTAGAGCCTGATTAGCATAAAAGTAATGCAATTGTTTTGTAATCAATAGAAGTAAGTGCGATACTTGCATTGGGCTGACAAATAGCTTGCTTATTTTCGGCTGACGTAGCACTGCACGTAGGAGCTAGTGGCTAAATACGAGGAGCTTGCGCCTAAGGCGCAAGCTCGTATTTTTTTTACTGCGTAGCAGAGCAAGCTCGGATTAGTAGTCAAGTGGTAAGACATAGCTCTTTCAATGCTACCATCGTAGGTTCGAATCCTATCTAGTCTAAAGCGGATTGGTGTAATAGAAACACATTTGGCTCATGTCCAGAGGTTAGAGGTGCAAGTCCTTTGTCCGCGTAGGGCTATAACTTAATAGGTAAAGTGTACTGCTCATAACAGTAATTATAAGTGTTCAAGTCACTTTAGCCCTAAAAAGCGGCCATGGGTTAATGGTAAACTGGTCGATTTCCAATCGATTTATGTCAGTTCAAGTCTGACTGGCCGTATAAGACGCGGCGGAACAAGAAGAGGGGTGGAGCAGTGCGAGCTTCTGATTTTCTCCTAAAATAAGCCAGCCTAAAAAAATACGCTACTCCTCGAGCTCCGTTCTTTAATAGCTTGCGACCTAATTAGATCATTTAGTGATAAAATGTCACAACTTTAGTTAAATAAAATCCAAGTGGTGGAATCGGTAGACACGACAAACTTAAGCTTTGTTGCTTTAGGGCATGAAGGTTCAAATCCTTCCTCGGATACAAGGGGACGAGAGTGGCGCAAGCTAGCAAGCTATAGCTTGCTAGCTTGCAAACTACAGCTATGGAGGGCAGCGCGTGCGAGCAACTTCGTTCTAACGAGCGAAGTTGCCGCTAATTCATAGTACTGCGCTGGCCGCAAATTTTAGACCGATAAGTTTAAGTCTTAATTAAGGCAATAATCTATTCTATATAGATAAATTTGATAAAGGTTATTTATCTGGGAGGGCTAGGCTTTGAATAAAGATAACCCCTACTTCTTATCAGCAAGCTCGTTGCTTCTAAACTTGAGTATACGGTAGCTTCGCATTAACGCGAAGCTAACCTTAGTCTCTCTTATTTAGTATAACTACTAGCTGATAAGGCGATCCAGATAGATAGACTATTTATTGCTATCCTAAATATTAGGTCAATATAAATATAAATAAAGATGCACTACAGTTTTATACTCCCATTCCTACGTATTATTCTAATTAGCCAGCTACAAAGATATAGACTTTGTATAGCAAGCTTATGGAAAAGTTATTCAGAGGAGACTTCGTCCGGCGCGAACTATTCGTTCGCGCCGAAGGCGTGATTAATCTTTAATGTGGTGCGTAGCTCGAGGTTAAGCTCGAGCTGGCGAAGCACTAAAAAAAAAATACGAGCTTGCGCCTTAGGCGCTAGCTCTTCTAGCTTGCGCCTATATCAAGTTTTAAGTATAGTATTTATTTATGTATGAGTTACACCTATTCTAATAGATTGGGATTTATATATAGAGGTGTTAAAAAATCTTCTATTAAATTTGGGATTATTGGAGGCTAAATTAATTAAATGAGATAGTAATATATACATATTATTAGGTTATAGTCATAACTCTATATATGGATTTAGGTCTTGTATAATTATAGTTTTAATACTATTTATAATCTTTCCCTTACTTTTTATAATACAAAATTATATTTTTATAATTCTAAGTTTATTAAGTGCAATATTAGTTAAAGCTTTAGCTCTAAATTTTTATAAAAAACATTTAGGCGCAAGCTCATTCTTTTATGGCGACTACGCCGGCCATACAAAGGGAAGTAAATGAGCCAAATTAGTAGGCTTGGTTAGACAGATAATTAATAATATAGATAAAATTATAAAACATTTATTTAAAATATGAATAGTTTCTGTTATCATAGTTTTTATTTTTAGATCTTTGATAGCTACTATGTTATTAAATTTAGATAATAATAGTTTTATATCCACAATATTAATACTTACTCTTCCTTTACCTATATTTTTATATTTGCTAAATTTTATTGTTAAATATCTAAAGAAACAACCTATAGAAGATGAAGATTATTATTTGTATAATAATTATGTAGTTGATAGAGTAAATCTATATAGAATAAGCTATATTATATTTATAAATTATTTAATTAGGGCGCAAGCTCTCTATTGTTATTCAATAAGTATATGAATAATAACAATGGGGATTCTTGTTATATTGATAACATTATTTATAATTTATATATCATATGGTTTGCTGCAAATATATAAGCAAGCCGCTAGTAGACAAAGTGTATTATCCTGCAGGGGGCGAAGCTCGAGCTTGCGCCTAAAAAATATATTAGGGCGAGAACTTAGTTCGCGCTTGGCGCGAACGAAGTCGCTCGGCACAGTAATAAATAAGCATGAGCCTTTAGCACTTAAAGCCGCCGCGTTTGAATCATCGGCTGCTTATATAACCGCATTTATAGCCCTAACTCCTTTTTTTCAGGAAGGATGTAATAAAGGGTTTATGGAGTATTATTTAAATACAGGTAATGCTAAATATTGCGGGGACTGGAAACGTGTAATTTTCAAAACTCCAGGTGTATTAAAGATAGGATCAACTGTAAATATCATGGAGAATAAAAAAATCGAGAATACATATGCTGTTGAAGAATCTAGACAAAAGGATCTACTAAGGGATTATAGATCTCAATTAGATAAATCTCCTATTATTAATATGACTTGAAGACTTAGATATAATGAAGGTGTCCAAAGATCGCAAGATAAATTCACAGTAAGACCTATAAGTTATTTTACTAATCCTGAATTTTATGGGGCGGTTTCTCTTGTTTTAAAAGGGAGATTTTTAATAGTTAATATAATTAGACGTGACTCGCCTGGTTGTGTCTTTGTACCTACTTATTATTTACCAGATAAAAATGATCCACTAAGTTTGACTAAAATTATTGAAACTGTTAAATTATTAGAGTGTAAATATGGTATAATGCTACCCAGCCAAGGGGCGGAGAGACTAAACAATAGAACTAATGGTTTAGTAATTTACACTCAAGCCGAATCTATTGACAGTAAAAGTTTATTTAGAGTATGAAGGCCTTCAATTCATTTTACTGAGCCGGAATTTAAAACTGTTAATAATTATTATAAAGTAAAAAGTAAAGATGTACTTAGACTTAGAGATTTTGAGACTGCTGATTCTGTTATGCTTGCAAAAAGTATCGGTGAAATGGTAAAAGTTCATAACAATTATCTTAATAAACATGAATCTGGTGAAAAACTAGTTCATCAGAGTAAGGTTCTTGCTGAGGCGGTGACTAACCTTGAATATAAGGTAGACAAAAATTATAGACAATTAGTGGAATTTTACATAACTAAAGGTCAAGAAGCTAACCCTAAAGATTTCAAGGTGTTGAAGCAGGATCGTACAGATAAACACACACTTAAATATGATGATTTATTGGAAAGAGGCTGGTATAAAACCAGATCTCAAATTGCTAGAGAGAAATCTCTACTTATGCGAGGGGGGGCTAAAGATATAATAGAAGTAATGAAAGCCAAACTTGAAAGAAGTAATCGTAACTATGTATATCTTGATCGTCGTAGCCATTTTTTTGAAACTCGTCGTGATTATCCTATAAATAGTTTATTATTAACGGCAAATAATAGTCATATGACTCAATTTAGTATATATAAAAATGGAGTCGTTGAAGGTTACAGGGAAAGACAACAATTGCTAGGTAAATTAGATTCTAGCATAATATTGCCATTAGTTGAATCTAGAATCGAGTTAATAAAAAAAATAGCAAGTAATTTGACTAAAAGTGAATATAAAAATTTAAATTTAGGCGCATGCTCGCATATTTATGGTGTTTCTATTAATAGACTTACATATGAATTTTTTGAACTTAAACCCACTAAGAGTATATATTTTGGAATATCCGAGAGAGATGGTACTTATCAGCAATTGCTAGACAAAAATATGGATTGCGAAGTTTATAGCATTATAGACCTTAAAAATGATAGTCTAAAATTACGTGCTCTTTTAAATGAAGGAGAGTCCTACGATCTAGCTATCCCTAAACATGATTATAATTTGTTAGACAATAAAGATGAGCTATCTATTCGTAGATTTATGGATTTTATCTATCCAAATTCAGATGGATATTTAACTTATCAATCACATAAGGATAATTTTAGTGTTCTTACACAAAAAAGTGTAGGTTTTACTAAAAAAGCTCTAGACTATAAAGGTAAACAACCTAAGGGGGTTAATTACACCAAATATGGGGTACTAAATAGAGTACTAATGGAAAAAAAATTACGTGTGGAGTTGCCTTTTGATTCTGATAAACTCTTGAATAATTCACCAAATAAATATCACTGGATATCTTTGAAAGGGAAAAGAGTTATGTTTAATTATGAACCTAAACGAATATTTATAGAGAAGGGCGGTACTGTAATATCTCCAGATTTTAATATTAATACTATTCGTTTTTATGATAGTAATACTATGGTTAAATCTAAAGATAATACTCTAGTTAAATCTAAAGGTAATCTAGTTGAATCTGGATCTGAAGAAGTTGACTCTATATTACTAAATAAGCCTAAACCTAAAGGAATTATAACTAGTGGAACTATATTAGAGGTTGTTGCAACTTACCCACCTGAGCATACTTTGCCTGTTTTTAGATTGTTAGGTTATAATAATATATCCATCGACAGTCAATCTAGAACGGGTTATACAGAAGATACACCTCTAATGACATATAACCTTAGAACGGACCATTATCGTACAGATAGGACGGCCCCCGAAGAGTCAATTAATAGTACTGTCATACATATAGAATCACCTCTTGTGCCTTCAGCCCCAATGGATGTGGATGAGGATGAGGATATCTATGGTTATAGTGGAGATGAGGATGATAATAGTGCAGTAGCTGGGCCTTCTGCGGTGCAAGCGGCTGAGCCATGGCAGGCTATTATACCTTCAAGGCCAATGGATCTGGATGAGGATGAGGATATCTATGGTTATAGTGGAGATGAGGATGCTAATAGTGCAGTAGCCGGGGCTTCTGCAGTGCAAGCGGCTGAGCAACCGGAGGCTATTGTGGCTACAGAAGATTCCCTTATGGAGCTACCTTTAGAGGATAGCCCAGGTTATATGCCTTATTCTGAGGAGGCAGAAAGTCCTAATGATAATGCTAGCGATAGTTCGCATAGTACAGTAGTGCCTTCGGCTGGCCAAGTGGGTGAGTCAGAGGAGGTTACTCTAGTATCTGCAGATGATATTTGTATAGAAGAGGCTCCTTCACCACATTTTTTTATACCGGAGCCAACTCCAGAGTATATTCCTAGCGACAGCTATAGTCCTATTAATACGCAAGAACCAAATGTTCTTAACTATGAGCCTATGGAGTTAGATGCAGATTTGGTTAACGAAGTTATGATGAATGCTAGTGGGCAAGCAGTAATAGAAACTCTAGATCCTATCCTACTTTATCCTAGCCAACCTAGTAATCCGGAACCAGTGGAAGCTGAAGATAGTCCACTCTCCAGTATAGGAGACAGTGAACTGGACGAGCTAGAGCAAATATTTAATGGAGGCGCAAGCTCTGCTCTTAGGGAGGTAGACACTTCTGGGGAGCAAGACGCTCCGGTGGAAGCAAGGGTATTACAATATAATCCTAGGTCGAATGATATAGAACCGAGATCTTTAACTTCAGAACCATTAGAGGATAAAGACCTGATGAATAGCTCGAATTTTTCTTCCGAGGGGCAAGCTCGTTATATTAATGAGGGGGGTGCTTCTAACTCCGGCGTAGCCGGAATACACGGAGCAAGCCATATCTCTTATTCGGGCTTCGAAGATAGAGAAGTTAATATAACTGATGGTTCGGATAGTGAAGGGCACTTTTCGGATAAAAGTAGTTCACCTAATTCAGTAGTTACAGTAGTGCCTTGGACTGACCAAGTGGGTGAGTCAGAGGAGGTTACTCTAGTATCTGCAGATGATATTTGTATAGAAGAGGCTCCTTCACCACATTTTTTTATACCGGAGCCAACTCCAGAGTATATTCCTAGCGACAGCTATAGTCCTATTAATACGCAAGAACCAAATGTTCTTAACCGAGAGCCTACGGTGATAGATGCAGATTTGGTTAACGAAGTTATGATGAATGCTAGAGGGCAAGCAGTAATAGAAACTCTAGATCCTATCCTACTTTATCCTAGCCAATCTAGTAATCTGGAACCTCCAATAGAGACTATAGATCCAGTTACCTCTGGGGAAGCGGGTGAGATAGAGGAGGCTACTATAATACCTTCAGGTGAGGATAGTTCTAGTGAGGGGGTTCCTTCGCCGCATGGTAAGGTGATAGACAGAGATAATGCTGGTATTGCTTCTCCTGGTATACAGCCAGGACAAGATAACACAGGTATGGATATAGACGAAGATAGTTTACACGCTGATAACCCAGAGGGTAATGTGCTATATGATACTATGGATATAGACGAAGATAGTTCACATGAAGAAAATCAAGAAGGACGGGCAGATCGCGATTCATTTTTAGATTTTGATCCTTGTGGTGCTGATACTGATTTTTTTGGTTATGCTTATGATCAAGAGGTGGTAAGACGTTGTGAGCAGGAAGCTTTAAACATACAGGCTAGAAATGAAGATCTATTTGGTAATAGTCAGGTTCCTTCACCACTTAATGTGGATACTGAGGCGCATCCTCTTCCTATTATTAATACTTCTTATCAGAGTGGGGAGAGTGCAGATGATCGTAACAGAGCAGAGGTTGCTACGACTGCACCCTCAGATACGCAAGCTAGCCAGGAGGAGGCGACTGATGATATCTTAGAACCAAATGTTCTTAACTATGAGCCTATGGAGTTAGATGCAGATTTGGTTAACGAAGTTATGATGAATGCTAGTGGGCAAGCAGCAATAGGAACTATAGACCCCATCCTACTTTATCCTAGCCAATCTAGAACGAAGTAGCTCGCTATAAATAAGGCGCAAGCTCTTACTGTTAGATAGCCATAGGAATATATAAGCTAGGGTCAAGCTCGAATATATAAGCTATCTAGCAGTAAAGGGGACATAATTTATTTGGTAGAATGCTGACCTTGCATGTTAGAAGGCTCGGTTCGAATCCGAGTGTCTCCATAAAAGCACATGTAACTCAATCGGTAGAGTGAAATATTGAAGCTATTTTTGTTGTAAGTTCAAGTCTTACCGTGTGCATATGAGATAATTAAGGCTGGCTGGCTTATTTTCGTAGAAGGCGGAGCTCCAGCTAGCTCTTCAAAGAATAGGAATTCGCTAGCTCGCTAAGCAGAAATATAAATTAGTAGCCAGGGAGGCGGGGGCGGCTAACCTCCTCCTCTCGTTCGCGCCGTCTAAGCAATAAAGCACGGCGCAAGCTCTCTCTGGTACGTAACGAAGTTCCTAGAGCAAGCTCTTCTTATTTTTAGACTAGTTATGAATGCTTCAGCAGTAGTTTGCAGTACAACGTACCCGGTAGGGTATGTATGTTGTGCTATAAGGGACTTTAGTATAATGGTGAATGCATATGACTTTTAATCATTAAAATGTAGGTTCGAATCCTGCAAGTCCTATATTTCTGTGTAGCATATATAGCTTGCGCTATTCTTCTAGCTAGCTAAAGCCAGCTAGAATTAGTGCATATTCAGCTACTAAGAGGAGTAAAAGAGCTAGCGCCTAAATACGAGGAGCTTCGCGTCCGCCAGCAAGCTCTTTTAGGCTGGCGTCATAAGCTCGCACGAACGAAGTTGCCTCGTGCTGGCGTGCGAAGCTCGCACGCCTGCTGGAGCCCCGCCTTCGGAGAAAATCCGCCAGCGAACGGAGTACGAAGTTGCTCGCCGTGGCGGGACAAGCTAAGCTGGGCGCTTCAGTAGCATGAAAATAGCCGTCAGCTAAAGCTATAGCAAGCTATAATAATATAGCTATACACAGCAAGCTATGTCTATGAAGGGAACAGCGATGCAGCTAGTTAAAACTAGCACTATTATAAGCAGGCATGTCGGAATGGAAGACGAAGTCGTTTTAGGTGCGACGGGTATTATTACCATGGAGGTTCAAGTCCTCTTGCCTGTACACTAATAATTCTTTAGTTTAGGGAGTAATTAGTGGTTCAAGTCATCTTGCTATGGTCGAGCTTGCTAGAGCTTACGCTATTCCTCTGGAGGCGAAGCTCTAGCAAGCTCGCGTAACGGCAGGGATCTAAAGTGCCCTCGCTAGTAACATGTAACTGGGAGGAGATGAGGTAAAATATCTGCCGAGTAGTATTAAGGCCTTAATATCTCGAGTTAGCGCCTTAATGTCGAGGTTAGTGCAGTGCGTGCGTGCGAGCTTCGGATTATCTCCGAAAATAAGCCAGCCAGCCTAAAAAGGACGGACGAGCTTGCGCCAAAAGCGCAAGCCCGGTAAGAACAGATCGTGGAATGGATTAGCCCAGCATTTGATGAATGGCTGAGGATTTTACACCACCGGTTATGTTTATGTATGCACACTAAATAAGATTTGTTGCGGCAGTAAGAGCTTGCGCCTAAGGCGCAAGCTCGTATTTTTTTTTTCAGGCTTGATTCCGCCCGCGATATCCTGTCGATTAATGGGTAGATCATAAATTTTTGGTATTTACAGTCGGTGTTCGAATCACCGCAGGATAATTCTATTTTAATACTAGCTGGCTTTAGCTTTCTAGCTAGTGATAGACTCCTTGCAAGCTAAGCAGCTTCTATTAAAGTAGCCTAATCATAGCCAATTTGCTGACTCCTGCGCAAGAGTAGCACACTTATTTAGCTATAACTACAAGCTAAAACTAAAGCAGCTAAAGCTAGATTTATTAAGGTAGACATAACTCAATAGGTAGAGTGGTTATTTGTGGTGTAACTTGTTCTCGGTTCGATCCCGAGTGTTTACCCTTATAAGATAAACATAGTTTTTACTTAGAGCTTGCGCCAGCCTCAGTAGTTTAAATGGTTAAAACTCTAATTTCATACATTAGTAATGAGAATTCGATTTTCTCCTAAGGCTCGCCTCCATATATTGGTTGGCTATTATATAATAGTCTAGCGGACTACCAAAGCGCACTAAAAAAAAAAAATGATCATATTATCAATAGTACTAGTTTTACTTTCAAACGCCGTCAATATAAGACGAGATTTATCGATACTATTTAATAGGATATCGATATTAATATTAATTTATTGTATTTTACATGATATGTCTTCTTTAGCTGTTATAACTAAAGGAGTAGGTTTACATGGTGGTTTATTACTTATGACAAATATCACACAAATATTCCATATTTTTATCTTTTTAGTTAGTATATTAATATTACAATTAACTAGTTTTTATCCTAGAAAAGTATGAGTATCAGAATATTCTTCTTTAAAAGATTTATTGTTATATAAATTTATTTATTATAACACGAAAATAATAAATAAAATGGGAGAACATTTTAAAATTATTGAATATCCTTTAATTATACTATTTGTAATTACAGGAGCAGTATTATTAATGTCAACTAATGATTTAGTATCTATTTTCCTGGCTATAGAATTACAAAGTTATGGTCTTTATATATTAAGTACTATATATAGAAATTCAGAACTATCTACTACAGGGGGTTTAATATACTTTTTATTAGGAGGATTAAGCTCATGTTTTATCTTATTAGGAACTAGTTTATTATATGCTAATTCAGGTACTACTAACTTAGATGGTTTATATATCATTACTAGTATAAGTGATCTTTCTACAAATTTATGATATACACCTTATTATATTAATCTTTCTTTAGTAATTTTTACAATAGGATTCTTATTTAAAGTAAGTGCAGCACCATTTCATTTTTGATCACCGGATGTTTATGACGCTATACCTACAATAGTAACAACATTCGTGGCTATAATAGCCAAAATTTCTATATTTATATTATTATTACAATTAGTGTATTATACTAACAGTAGTTTTTCAGAAATGAGTTGAACATTTATTTTACTAATAAGTTCACTATTCTCATTAATAATAGGAACTGTGGTAGGTTTAACTCAATTTAGAATTAAAAGATTATTTGCTTATAGTACTATATCTCACGTAGGGTTTATACTTTTAGCATTAGGTATATCTAGTGTTGAATCTACTCAAGCATTTATATTCTATTTAACACAATATTCTATAAGTAATTTAAATGCATTTGTGATATTAATAGCTATAGGGTTCTCTTTATACTGTTATATAAGTGAAAACAAAGAACATGAAGAATTAATGGACAAAAATAATTCACCTATTCAATTAGTAACTCAATTGAAAGGTTATTTTTATATAAATCCTTTCTTAGCTATAAGTTTAGCTATAACTATCTTTTCATTTGTAGGTGTTCCTCCTTTAATAGGATTCTTTGGAAAACAAATGGTGTTAAGTGCAGCCTTAGATAAAGGTCTTGTCTTCTTATCTTTAATCGCAATATTAACTAGTGTTATAGGAGGAGTTTATTATTTAGGTATAATAAAAGAAATGTTCTTTAGTTTACCCGAATATAAAATAAATCCATTATTAGAAAATCTAGAATTAAAAGGTAATGTTTTAGATAATAATCAAAAAATAATTAATAAATTAAACTTTAATTATAAAAATATAGCTATATCAAGTCCTATTTCTTTTGTAATTTCTATAATTACACTTGTTATTCTATTATTTTTATTTATGAACAAAGAATGGCTAAGCATGGGTACCATATTGGTACAAATTTTATTTAACAATTAAATGAGTAGTGTAACTTTTCTTTTTGTTTTTGTTACTATTTTAACAATAGTTTTTTTACTTCTTAATTTCATACTTGCTCCTCATAACCCATACCAAGAAAAATATAGTATTTTTGAATGTGGTTTTCATAGTTTCCTTGGTCAAAATAGAACTCAATTCGGTGTAAAATTCTTCATATTTGCATTAGTTTATCTTTTATTAGATTTAGAAATATTAGTCATATATCCATATGGTATAAGCGTTTATGAAAATGGTATTTATGGATTAATAGTGGTGCTAATTTTCATAGGTATAATTACAGCAGGATTTGTATTTGAATTAGGAAAAAATGCATTGAAAATAGATAGTAGACAATCCAATAATTATTTTTATAAATCAAAAAAATTTATTAATATGTTTACTGAACATAAGTAGTGGTAAATAGAGCTAGCGCCTTATTTTAAGGCGCTAAATTGAAGGCGTAAGCGTGGAAAAAAAAATACGAGCTAGCGCCTCTGGCGCAAGCTAGCGCCTAAACTATTACATACCCTAACCTCCACCCCATATAGCCTTAGTGAATTAATTTGTGAAATTAGTAGCTGTGCTAAAAAATAATTTCTAACTATGCATACCCTAGCTAGGCTGGATTCTTAGTAGTCCGGCCTATTAGGGCGTTAGTTTATTTAAAAGTAAACTAAGTACAATATACTATTTATATCAATACATACGAATGTAACTGTATATATAAAACTCCTTGGATGTTAGAATCGTCAAAACTTATTGGAGCAGGACTAGCAACTATTGGTCTAGCGGGAGCTGGAGTAGGTATAGGTGTAGTGTTTGGATGTTTAATTCTAGGTGTGGCTAGAAACCCTTCCCTTAAAAATCAATTATTTTCATACTCTATTTTAGGATTTGCTTTCTCAGAAGCTACAGCCTTATTTGCTTTAATGATGGCTTTATTATTATTATATGTTGTATAATAATCTTTTTATTAACTTGCTGGCGCAAGCTCCCTTTGGATATCCTTAGCTTGCTTATTTTCTCCGAAGGCGGAGCTCCAGCCGCCTGCAAACATAATTACTTCTAGCTATACATATTCTTCGAAGGCGGAGCTCGCAAATAGATTTAGCTAATATGATTATTAGTAGCCATGATGGCGGGGAGAACGAGAGCAACATCGTTCTGCCAGTGCGTGCTTCGCACGCCCTCGTGGCTATTCGAGCAGCTTTGCCGCGCCTGAATCAGAAGCACGCACCCCTCTATATAAAGCTAAAAGCCAAAGCTAGCTTTACAACGGGCGGCAATTCTATTATATTTATACTACAGCTACTACCGGTAGGCTGGCCATATATAGCAAGTAGTAGCTATATAACGAGGAGCTTCGCGCCCGCCTACAAGCACTCCTTATAGACGGCCGAAGCTCCTCGTGGCCGGCCAGCTAAGTGCTGTATATATACACATATAATTAGAAATTATATATTAAAAATTTATATATGAAACACTTATTTAATACATTTATTAATTTTGATGCACCTATGCCTTGAGGTATATATTTCCAAGACAGTGCTACTCCACAAATGGAAGGATTAGTGGAACTTCACGATAATATTATGTACTATTTAGTTTTAATTTTATTTGCTGTAGGATGAATATTATTTTCTATAGTAAAAAATTTTGCTGCAAGTAGAACAGAAATATCACATAAATACTTAAATCACGGTACATTAATCGAATTAATATGAACTATAACTCCTGCAGTTATATTAATATTAATAGCTTTCCCTTCTTTCAAATTATTATATTTAATGGATGAAGTTAATGACCCTTCTATGACTATTTTAGCTGAAGGTCATCAATGATATTGAAGTTACCAATATCCAGATTTCATAGATTCAAATGAAGAATTTATAGAATTTGATTCTTATATAGTACCAGATTCTGATTTAGAAGATGGAGGATTAAGAATGTTAGAAGTTGATAACAGAGTAATAGTTCCTGAATTAACACATATTAGATTTGTAATAACATCTGGTGATGTTATTCATTCTTTTGCTTGTCCATCTTTAGGTATAAAATGTGATGCTTACCCTGGTAGATTAAACCAAGTATCCGTTTTCATAAATAGAGAAGGAGTATTCTATGGACAATGTTCAGAAATATGTGGAATTCTTCACAGTTCAATGCCTATAGTTATAGAATCTGTAAATATAGATAAATTTGTGCATTGACTATATTCAGTTTAATAGTACGAGAAAGGCTAGGCTAATTCGAGAGCTTGCTGGAGGCACATCGTTCCGCATCGAAAGATACAGCTCGCTCGAGATACGAGCTTTAGTTTGCGCGACCGTACGCGCCTTAATTTCGGCGTATTTCTACGCCGAAATAGCGCCTGCATAAAGTTAAATTATTAAATTAGGTATTAGTGCGCCCATTTGGAGTAGCTTACTATATCCTACGATGGTGCAAGCTAAATATACTTATTTTTAATAAAAGGGATATTAGTTTAATGGTAGAACAAGATGGTACGGTCATCTTTATTGTAGTTCAAGTCTGCAATATCCTTAGTATAGTTATATGTGATTAGGTATTAGTGTGGCCGAGCTTCGCCCCCTTCTATTTGGAGGCTGCGCAAGCTAAAGCTCGATCTAAGTAGGCGGAGCTAGCGCCCTCTATTTAACAATCAAAAAGCTGGCGCGGCAAAGGTGCTCTAATAGAAAGAATGAGCCTGCGCCGCGCGGTAAAAAAAAAAAAAAAATACGAGCTTGCGCCTTAGGCGCTAGCTCGAGCTCCGCACGTGCTTCTGATTCCCTCCGGGGGCGAAGCGTGCATGCGAGCTTCGGATTTTCAGTGCTCCTGACGGAGCACTGAAAATAAGCCAGCCTGCCAGGCAGAAAAAAAATGTATTTTTTTTTACTGCTCCGGATAACGGGACCGAAAGCCCAGAGGCGAAGCTACCCAACGGCAGAAACGGTTACCAAACCATATTACTTGAGCAACACCAATTCGCAACTCGCAAGCTCGATTCTGGACGATAGCCACGGGGGGGGGTTGTAACCGATAGGTACACAGGTAAATTTAACAGCCATCAGTTGTAGTGCGTGCGTGCTTCTGATTCAGGCGCGGCAAAGCTGCTCGAATAGCCAGCCAGAAGTAAAAGGCGTTACACCGTTTATCCCATAAGGGATATTAGTTTAAAGGTAGAACAAGATGTTTCGGCCATCTTTATTGCAGTTCAAGTCTGCAATATCCCTAGTATAATTATTGATAATTTTGTTTATTGATAGTTATACTTATAATTATGGGTTTGCTTATGCATAGCTTGCGTATAGTTACCGATCTTACTATAGCGAGAAGGAGTATAAAAAAAAATATAATTTTTTTAGAGCTTCGCCTCCCTGGCTCTTGTTTGCGAGCAACTTCGTCCTCGCACGCAGACTAGCTAAAGCTCATAATTATAGGTGGGCTGGCTGCTTCATAGTAAGCTTGCCCACCACCGAACAATTAGTCGTTTTAGATCAAATATGAATTTAACTTTAGTACTTTTTTTAATAGGAATCTTAGGATTTGTATTTAATAGAAAAAATATAATATTAATGCTTATTTCTATAGAAATAATGCTATTATCTATAACATTCTTAATATTGGTAAGTTCTGTTAATATCGATGATATAATAGGACAAACATATGCTATATACATTATAGTAGTTGCTGGTGCAGAATCTGCTATCGGTTTAGCTATTTTAGTAGCTTTTTATAGACTAAGAGGAAGTATTGCAATAGAATATAAATAATGTATTTAAGTATAATTATATTACCTTTATTAGGATCTATAGTTTCCGGTTTTTTTGGTAGAAAAGTCGGTGTTACAGGTAGCCGTATTTTAGGTTGTTTAAGTATAATGATAACTACAATATTAGCTATCATTAGCTTTTTTGAAGTAGGATTTAATAATAATCCTGTTTCAATCAATTTATTTAAATGATTAGATAACGAATCATTTAATATGGCCTGGAATTTTCAGTTTGATAGTTTAACAGTATCAATGTTAATACCTGTATTAATAATCAGTTCTTTAGTTCATTTTTATTCAATAGGATATATGAGTCATGATCCACACAATCAAAGATTCTTTAGTTATTTAAGTTTATTCACTTTTATGATGATAATACTAGTAACTGGTAATAATTATTTAGTTATGTTCGTAGGATGAGAGGGTGTAGGTGTTTGTTCATACCTATTAGTTAGTTTTTGATTCACTAGAATAGCGGCTAATCAAAGTTCTCTTTCAGCTTTCTTAACTAATAGAGTTGGAGATGCTTTCTTAATGATAGGTATGTTTATCTTATTATGAACTTTAGGAACTCTAGATTATAGTACTGTATTCTCATTAGCTCCTTATATAAATGAAAATATAACTACAATTATAGGTATATGTTTATTGATTGGTGCAATGGCTAAAAGTTCTCAAGTAGGTTTACATATATGATTACCTATGGCTATGGAAGGTCCTACACCAGTGTCAGCTTTAATACACGCAGCTACGATGGTTACAGCAGGAGTGTATTTATTAATACGTTCATCCCCTTTGATTGAATATAGTGCAGTGGTATTGGCAATATGTTTATGATTAGGTGCAACTACAACTGTGTTTAGCTCTCTTATTGGATTATTCCAACAAGACATAAAAAAAATAATAGCATATTCTACTATGAGTCAAGCAGTGCATAGCTTTGCAGCAAAAAAGGCTCGATATCGTTATATTCATTCTATTTCGGTTATAAATCAAACTGTATGCGTAGACGTCATCTTAAGGATAAATTCTAGTATGATTAATTCGCAAATAACCAAGGCTCATGACTGTTACAAATTTAACAGTTATATTAGTTATAATCTTTTTAATTCGCCTCTCATTTATTGATTGTTCAATAGTGTCACTATTGCAGTAAGGTGAAAGATTATAATTATAAGCAAGCCAGTAGGAATTTCAGAGGCCATACGTTTGATATTAATCTTTGTTAAATTAAGGCAGCAGCTAAAGTTCTGAATTAATTTAACAAAAAACTCATTTATCTTTAACTATATATTAAAATCAATATATAGTAATGCGCTTACTACTCTTTCGGAGTGACAAGCTATACACGGCGCGCGCAGTGCAGTGCTACGCCAGCCAGAAAAAAAAAATGTATTTTTTTTTACCGCCGACGCGCCCTTTGTTTTATCTAATTTTAATACTATATCCCTGCGTAACAGGAATCAGCCAGCTCTTAATTATAGCAATAGTTTTATTTTTGTATCTTCAGCCATAGCTATGCTAATTTGAAGAATATGTACAGCTACACTGAAATTAGAAGGAGGCGGCTATGCTTCGCCTCGAAGCCATAGCTTTAGCTTGGCTAGCACTAAAGTAGTAGGCTTAGCTAGCGCACCCAGTGTTTTTAGCGGCGTAGCCGGAAAGGGGCGTTACTATACGACGGATGCGCAAGCTAAAGCTCCCTTCTCTACTAATATAAATCGAGTAGGCGGTGAAGCAGCTGCGGATTCGGATAATATGCATATTCTTCTAGCGAAGCGTTACAAGACAGAAGGGGCTCTTTCGGTTACACCGGAATCAGAAGCGGACTCTGCTACGCACTCTTTAATTAAATCAGATAAAGATTTACCTTTTAATCAATGATTAGGTGGATTAATTGATGGAAAAGGGTGCTTTAAATTAACTAAAAAAGGATATACTAGTTTAGAAATAACTATGGGTACAAGTGATAAAATAGTATTAAAGGAAATAAAACATAAGTATGGTGGAAGCATAAAACCTATTTCAAATGCTTACGCAGTAAGATATAAATTAAAGCATAAAAAAGGTTTAATTTCATTAATAAATGATGTAAATGGATTATTAAGAAATCCAATGAGATTATTACAAATGAATAAACTATGTTATAAATTCGGTATAACAATAAAATACTCTGAAAATTGAACTTTTGATGATGGGTGATTAAGTGGATTTATTGATAGTGAAGGATCTGTTGATTATAATGAAGCATCTGGACAAATATTTATAAGTGTAACGCAAAAAAATAGATATTTATTAGAACCGTTGATAAAATTATACTCGGGAAGAATAGATATTTTAAGCCCTAAAACAGAAGCCTTTAAATATATTGTTTACAGAAAATTGGAATTATTTAAATTAATAGATACCTATTTTAATAAGCATCCCTTAAAATCACAAAAAATGAAAAGAGTTAATTTAATAAAGGATTTTTATACACATTGAATACATAATAAAGGTAAGAAAGCAAACCCTCAAAAATTTAAAGAATGAATTAAATTTAAAGATAAATGAGATAAATACCAAGATTAATAAAGAAATGGTCCATGTTATACTAATAGTATAATAAGCTAATTAGTGTTTATGCTAAGGCTTTTTATAATTGTATCTACTTTTTTATAAAAGGTCTAATTTTTATGTATGTACCTGGCTGAGGTTCACTCGAAGGCTCCTCTTTTGACGAACTATTAGATTACCTTGATAAACTTTTAGCAAATGAATTAATCTCTCTTAATTTATTCTGATTTTTAATTGGGTATTTAATATATTACTTTTTAGATGATATCCTAAGATCTCGTCGTTTTCGGGTTAGAATGCATATTGTACCCGTAAGTGTAGCCATAGGTAATCAAATTTATACAGCTATTATCGATAAGAATGACCCTTTAGGTATTGCATTAATGATGCTGTATCATACTGAGTATAGGGGTACTTTTGTTAGAGAAATCACAAATTCTTGATTAGGTGGTCGGCCGTGGCGTGCTATCATTGACCCTGATACTGTTAATGATAGACTATATGACACTCCGGCCGCATATCTTCAAAATAACCCCGAAGATCAATACACTCTTACTTGTATTAGACCGAGAACTCGTATTTGACGGAGTCTTAATTCTCGAGGTGTATTAATCGAAACGGGTGAACGTCACTTTATCCGTGAGGTCGTATACACTCGTTCCATGTTTATATATCTTAGCACTGACGCTAGTAAGTATTTTACTAGATCTTATCTAGTATAAAATTGCATACCAGCTAAAGGGTTAAATCGAGAAGAGCTTGCGGAAGCTTCGCCCCCTCCGGGAGGCGCAAGCGTGCGTGCAAGCTTCGGATTTTCAGTGCTCCTGACGGAGCACTGAAAATAAGCCCGCCAGCCATCCAAAAAAATAAGAGCGTGCGTGCGGCGTGCTTCTGATTCAAAGAATCGCACGCCGCACGCACCTAAAAAACAAGTAATTAATTTTAGTATAACTAGCAATTAGGTATGATGGTAATAGCTATAGGTTTATCTTCTTATAATGTAGCAATATTTCATTTAATAAATCATGCTTTCTATAAAGGATTATTATTCTTAGGGGCAGGAGCAGTTATACACGCTGTAGTAGATAATCAAGATTTAAGAAAATACGGGGGATTGATATCATTCCTACCTTTAACCTATTCTGTAATATTAATAGCTAGTCTTAGTTTAGTCGCTTTCCCTTTTATGACAGGATTTTATAGTAAAGATTTTATATTAGAATCTGCCTATGGTCAATATCATTTTAGTAGTATAGATGTATACGTTATAGCAGTAATTGGTGCTATATTTACTACATTATATTCAGTTAAAGTTATATACTTAACTTTCTTAACTAATCCTAATGGACCAGTTAATTATTATAGAAATGCTCATGAAAGTGATATATTTATCAGTTTACCTTTAGTGGTATTAGCTATATTCTCTATATATTTTGGATATATAACTAGAGATATTTTCATAGGTTTAGGTTCAGGGTTCTTTGTAGACAATAGTATATTTATTCACCCTGTTCATGAAATAATGATTGATACTGAATTTGGTGTACCTACTATTTTTAAATTAATTCCTTTTATCCTTACTGTATCTTTCTCTGCATTAGCAATAATATATTCTGAATTTATGCCAAATATAATATCTAACTTTAAATTATCTAATTTAGGATATTATATTTATGGTTTCTTCAATCAACGTTTCTTAGTTGAATTCTTTTATAATAAATATATTGTTAATTCAGTTTTAGAAATAGGAGGTCAAACTACAAAAGTTTTAGATAAAGGTAGTGTTGAATCAGTAGGTCCTTATGGATTTGGTGTTATTTTAACTAAAGCTAGTAAAATAATTTCTAGCTTAAGTAATGGAGTTGTTACTAATTACGCTCTTTATATTTTAATAGGAATTTGCTTCTACTTATCTATTTTTACTTTCGTACAGGTAGTAGATGACGTGGTGAATTCTATTACAATAGGAAGCTTGCTTATCCTTATGATGGATAAATCATATGATCGTTCTTCTTCGAGCGAAGCGCCTAATTTATAACTTGCTAGCTTTAGCTGGCGCAGGAAAAAAAAAAATACATTTTTTTACTCTTATCTCTGCTTTATATAGCTTCGCAGCTATAGCAAACTAAAGCTAGTTGCAAGAATAGAGAAGGCGGAAAAAAAATACATTTTTTTTTTTCGCCGCGTCGGCCAATGATTAAGCGTATTTATTAAAGGCAAACTATCTATATTAGGATAAAGGAGTGCATGTTAGCTTGCTTGCTAACGCTACGACGTATTGCAAGCAAGCATTCGTAGCATATTAAAGGGGTTAATAGCCCTAAATCTCATTAGCTTTAAGGGATAGCATAATTTTAGTTCGACTCTAAAATGAGAAAAAAAAAAATAAGGCTCTATTGCTTTAACTTGCTTCCTAGCGAGGTGAGGGTGGGACGAGTATCGGCGTTCACTTAGCCGCGGATGAAGTCTCCTCCTTTTTGAATTAGAATTAGTAGTAGTATTATAGATAGCTACTACTAATTTTGGCTCCGCTGGGAAAGAATAGCTTGCGAGGGGATAAGTGCAGTGCGAGGTACGGGTAAGTGCAGTGCTACGCCAGCCTAAAATACATTTTTTTTTCTGGCTGGCGTAGCACGCCAAGCTCGCACGCTTGCTTATTTCCACCAAAAATCCGCGAAGCACTGCTAGCTCGCGCCTCCCTAGCACACATATAGCATATAAAAGCTCCCTATGAACAGTTTTGTAAATTATACAGTTTAATGTATACCTCTTGTTGTTTACAGTAAAACACTTGTCTTACTGTGAGCTATCAAAGGTTACTTTTTTTAAAAATAAATAAATATATACTTATTCCGGAGGGGACGAAGCTCCTGCAAGCTCTTTTATAGGCTTTAGCTTTAGTTTGCGTATCGCTGTTTCTGTGAATACTTCAGCTAGCTATTCCTATAGAGCGGGGGGCGGCTTCTGATTCAGGCGCGACAAAGCTGCTCGAATAGCCGCCGCCCTAATTAGCAGGAACGGAGTCTCTCGCTATAAAAGTATATTTATATACAATATATATATATAATTTATAATTATTATGAGAATATTAAAAAATCACCCTTTATTAAAATTAGCTAATGGTTATTTAATAGACGCTTCACAACCTAGTAATATAAGTTACTTATGAAACTTCGGATCTTTATTATTACTTTGTTTAGTTATACAAATTGTAACTGGAGTTACTTTAGCTATGCACTATAACCCTTCAGTATTAGAAGCATTTAATTCTGTAGAACATATTATGCGTGATGTAAACAATGGATGATTAGTACGTTACTTACATAGTAACACAGCATCAGCTTTCTTCTTTTTAGTATACTTACACATAGGAAGAGGTATATACTACGCATCATATAGAGCACCAAGAACATTGACATGAGTTATAGGTACAATAATCCTTATCGTTATGATAGTTACAGGATTCCTGGGTTACCATACAATAGCCCAAAACGACTATAATAATAAAATAACAACTACGAGGGAAGCGCCTCTATTTAAGAATAAAAGATATTATTCAACGTCGAAAAATAATGAAGAGGGGGCTAGCTCGCCTATAAATAACTTTTTATTAGCAAAAAATCTTAATCCTGTTTTTATCTATGATAATCTAAATGAAGATTCAGTCCGTAGAAATATAGCTAAAGAGACTAAAGGGCTTAGTGGTATTTATATGATATTAAATAAAGAAACTTTAAGTTATTATATAGGATCAGCTTCTACAGATAGAATTAACTCTAGATTTTCAAAACATTTAATATATTTAAATGGTAGTAAAATAGTTAAAAATTCAGTTAATAAATATGGTTTACATAATTTTACCTTTATTGTATTAGAACTATTTCCTGAAGTAGTTAATCAAGAAAATAATAAAGAATTATTAGATTTAGAAGATTTTTATATAAAATCTCTTTTACCTGACTATAATATATTGACCGAAGCAGGATCTAGCTTCGGGTATAAACATACTGAAGTTAGTAGAATAAAGATGAAAGCTAATTATAGTGAAAAACGTAGAGAACAAATAGGCAGTTTAAATAAAGGTAAAACTTTATCCAATCAAACTATTGAGGCTATGAGACAATCAGCTTTAAATAGAGAACCTTTAAATTATACAGAACAAGGTGTTTTAAATATGAAAAAGAATTCTAAATCTATTATAGTAAAAGAATTAAATAGTATTGTATACGGTAAATATAATAGTATAGTTGAAGCAGGAGAGGCTTTAAATTGTTCTACTAAAACTATACAAAGAACATTAAAAACTCCTAGCAAAACATTAAAAGGACGTTGAATAGTTGATTATGTTAAATAAGGCGCAAGCTCTAAATTATTATTATAGTTGTAGTCCTGCAAGTATATAGTTTTATGCAATTTATGGAAAGAAATAAAACTTAAAGCAGAATAACCTGACAAGGTTATTGAAGAAACCAAATCGTTTCTTTGGCAATACTAGTGAAAACGATCAAAGTATATTTTAATATAAGAGATCGTCGGTTATCCATATAATCGCGACAGACTGGGTCACTGGTGGGTGGCTGAAATGCTGCTTAATGCACAGTCGAAGCTTATAGTAGCGCTAATTCGAAATTAGCTACAAAGTACTACTAATAGAATATACGAATTCAAAGTTATTCTATCTTATTATAGGCCAAATCAATTTTATTTATTTAGTAGTGCTGCGCACTCCAGGAACAAGAATTCTATTTGTGGGTACGAGTTTGCTGATTTTCAGTGCTCCTGACGGAGCACTGAAAATAGTACGCGCATACATAAATTATATGTATGTGTTTCGCTAGGAATAAGTACCACCACGCACACTTGTTAAACTATTACATACCCTAACCTCCACCCTATATAGCCTTAGTGAATTAATTTGTGAAATTAGTAGCTGTGCTAAAAAATAATTTCTAACTATGCATACCCTAGCTGGCTGGATTCTTAGTAGTCCGGTCTATTAGGGCGTTAGTTTATTTAAAAGTAAACTAAGTACAATATACTATTTATATCAATACATACGAATGTAACTGTATGTATAAAACTCTTTGGATGTTAGAGTCGTCAAACCTTATTGGAGCAGGACTAGCAACTATTGGTCTAAGGGGGGCCTTTTTAGATATAATATCTAAAAAAAATATCGAAGGGTGCTTCGCCTTCTTAGAATCATATAATTTGGATATAGTTTTGGCTCTTCTAATTATCTCTTTAATATTTATGATGGAAGATGAGGTTATACGAAATCTAGAAGAAGGTCGTTATCTTAACCCTAATTCTGATATGAGGATTTTATTGGCGAATAATCCTGAGAGGTATACTTTATCCAGAATAATTTTATGGCAAATTATTCAAAATTACTATGCTAGGCAACAAGGTTGTCCGGAATATAGCCTGAAAGATTTCGAAACCACCTCTCCTGGATATTTATCTCCTTTGGGGTACAACTTTTTAGGATCAACAATATTACCAAATTCTCTATTTACGCGAAGTAGATACTTTCTAGCTTTAAATGCTACGGATATACTAGATGTGTATCGGTATACTAAATTCCCCGATGGGTATGCAGTGATAAATGATGATAAAAGTTCGAGGTTGGCACATGCGGGTAGTCTTATCCTACGTGCTGTGGTGGAGTATGAAACTAGAAAATGGAATATGACTATGGGTAAATAGATTTTAGCTAAAGCTTGCTGGAGCTTCGCCCCCGTAGGGGGCGCAATCTCGGAAAATTTATATAGGCGCAAGCAGAAGCTTGCGCCTAAAAATCTATTTTTTTTATAAGAGCTCCGCACTGAAATAGATAATTTACACTACGAGCTTGCGCCGAACTCTATAATATATATTATAGTCTTAAAAAAAGAGCTTGCGCCTTCCTGTGGGTAGATAGGCGAAGCACGACCTGCTGAATAAATAAAATTGGGCTAGCTTATTTAATAAGTAAGCCCGTATGTTCTACCTTATGGACAAATGTCATTATGAGGTGCTACAGTTATTACTAATTTAATTAGTGCTGTTCCATGAATTGGACAAGATATAGTTGAGTCAATCAAAACTACAGTTTTGGGTATTAGTATGATTTTTATATATTCAATATTGCCTACAATAGGTAATGTACATAAAAACGCTTTAAAGAAAATGAATAAATTATTAGATAAAAAAGATTATGTTAACCTACCTACATCTTTTTTAGCCTTTTTAGTCGGATTAATAGATGGAGATGGTTATATTCAAATTACTAAAACAACTAAAGGATTTATAACTATGAAATTAGTTATATCTTTACATATAGAAGATATTTCAACTTTGCAATATATCCATTCTACTTTAAAATTAGGTAGTGTAAATGTATATAAAGATTTAAGAAGTCCAAGTTGTAAATTAGTAATAAATAGAACTGAATTACAAGAAGTTTTATTTCCTTTATTAATACATAATAACATATTCTTTTTAACTGAAACTAGAATTAATCAGTTTAATTTGGCTATGTATATTCTTAAAAATGATATAAAAATGTTTGATCAAATACCATCAAGAGAGAATATTGAAGATGTATTTAAATTACCGAAAGATGCAAAGGATTATACATTATTACATTTCTTTAAAAATTGAATTGTAGGATTTACATGTTCAGAAGGTTCTTTTTTTATTAAAAGCAATAATGATGGTTGTTTTCAATTAAAACAAAGAATACATACAAATTTATTTGAAGCATTTAAATTAGTGTTTAATACTACAAGAAAAATAGACACTACTAATAATTTTAATCAATTTGGTGTTAGTTCTAAATCTGACATTCAAACAGTTATAAATTTCTTTTCTTTCGAAGGTTTACATCCTTTAATAGGATTAAAGTACATTCAATATATGAAATGACTAAATAATTTACAAAATTCTATGCGTTATAGTAAATTACATTACCCGAAACTGTAAAAAGGGCTCCTTGAAAATAAGGCTAGCTATTTCATAAGCTATGCTCGTGCTAGCGCCTTATTTTTTAGTGGCAAATGGGGAAAATTACAAGAACATTTAATAACATAAACTTACCTCCAGTTATTAAATTATTTGTAGCGGAACTTAATTCGGTTAATTAAATGGAATTAAGGACGTTCAACGACTAATGAGTGAGTTAAACCAACAATAAGCTCAACACGATAACCCCAGGGTTTTATAACGTTAGCTATATAGCTGCGTATTAAATAAAATTCAAGACATAGTCTAATTATATCTGAAAGGATATAAAGTATAAATTAAAAATTATACATAATCAAATTGTCATCTGAGGAGGTTTTAGCGTAAATAACGCTACTTTAAACAGATTCTTTGCTTTACATTTTGTATTACCTTTCATATTAGCTGCATTAGTTTTAATGCATATGATAGCTTTACATGATACAGCTGGATCAAGTAATCCTTTAGGAGTTCCAGTATATTATGATAGAATGCCTATGGCTCCTTATTTCTTATTTAAAGATTTAATTACTATATTTATCTTTATATTTGTTTTAGGAATATTTGTATTCTTTATGCCTAATGTTTTAGGTGATAGTGATAATTATATAATGGCTAACCCTATGCAAACTCCACCTGCCATAGTACCTGAATGATATTTATTACCTTTCTATGCTATTTTAAGATCTATTCCTAATAAATTATTAGGAGTTATCGCAATGTTAGCGGCAATATTAATTATTTTAATATTACCTAAAACTGACCTAGGTTTAACTAAAGGTTTACAATTTAGACCTTTAAGCAAGGCAGCCTTCTACGTATTCTTAGTTAATTTCTTAATGTTAATGCAATTAGGAGCTAAACATGTAGAAAGTCCGTTTATAGAAATAGGACAGTTAAGTACTGCTTTATACTTTTCTCATTTCTTATTTATATTACCGGCAGTAAGTATATTAGAAAATACTCTTGTAGATTTAGAATTACAAAATAATTCCAAAAATATATAGATTTAATGCCAACAATAGCATATCCTCAGTTACAAAGTAGTGCTGTATAGCTACGCGCTACGGAGAAATTAGTAGCAGAAGCACGAAGAAAAAAAAAATATATTTTTTTTTTTACGTGCTGTGCTAGCTAAGCAAGGCACTGCTTAGTAGTACTAGGAAAGATTAAGATTGTAGACGGTTTTACACGGTGATTGCAGATCATTTGAATGAGGTTCAATTCCTCCTTAATCTTTTTTATTTAGGCGCGAACTTTGTTCGCGCTATTCTTTGCATCAGGGGCGGCGCAAGCTCTTCGAAGTAAAAAAAAAAAATACGAGCTTGCGCCTTAGGCGCTAGCTCTTTTTTTCGAGCTTGTTGGAGCTCCGTTTTCGGAGAAAATAAGCCAGCTCACAAGCTCGCAAGCTCGCAAGCTCTACTTTTATAGGCGCGTCGAGCTTCGCCTCCCGGAGGGGGCAAAACTCCAGCAAGCTCGCTGCTCTTTAATAAAGCGTAAATTTACATTATTATACCTATATAATTACTGTAGGTTTTAATCACTTATTAACGATAGATTAACTAATATTTATAAATACAAATAAGTTACTATTAATACAGATGAAATTTTTTATTGTAGTATTAGTATCTTAGTACACAGTATTCCAGGCTTGCGAGGGGGCGCGAACGAGGCAGAAAAAAAAATGTATTTTTTTTACTAGTGCGAGCTTCGGATTTTCTCCGAAAATAAGCCATCCTACAAAGTTCCGCCGCAGGCCACTAGCTCGAGCTTGTCACCTATATAATAATATATAAAGGCGCAAGCTCGAAGCTATCTTGAAGGTGACAACGTGAGGAGGGAGCGCTAGCTTGCGTCAGCAAGCTATTCGTTCCCGCTGCCCCCTCTATAGAAGAGGAGTGTTAATGCACAAGCTATAGCTTAACTATATTATAATAATTTCACTAAATAGCCACGATAGTTGGTTATTATATATGAGGATTGGCCCTCCTTCTCGGCTATAGTTTCATACTTTATGCATGCTTACGCTAACATAAAGTATGAAGCTGCTTAGCCAAGAAGTAGCTGCCAAAATAAATATTTGTATTTTAAATATTTTAGAATAGTACTTTTATGGCTGTTAGCTTGCGTACCTTAGCTTTATTCTTTTCCGGTGTCGTTTATTTCAGCGGGATTACTGCTAATAGCTTTAGCTAGCTAGAGCTTTGCAATTATTCGGGCGCTGACGGCGCAAGCTCGCTAGTAAAAAAAAAAAAATACGCCACTAGCTCTTTTTTTCTGGCTGGCGTAGCACGCCAAGCTCGCACGCGAGCTTCTGCATATTCCTGCGTAGCAGAAATATGCCCCCCTCTAGCTGCGTTAGCTAAAGCAAGCATGGATAAATTGGCTAGGCAGAAATTCGCAAGCTAGCTAACTAGAAGCATATACTACGTATATTCCATCACTAGTAACCATAATCGAATAATTTGATAGATCTGGCCGCATAGCTTATTACTACTGCTTACAGCTAAGTAGCAGGGTGTAAGCTCTAAGCTAACCCTCGTGATGATTATTCACTTATATTTTTTTTTTAAGTAGTAGCTATTCCGATTCCCTCCGGGAATACGCAAGGCGTAAGCTCTAAAATTAAAATATAATATGATTGTAGAACAGTTATTACATTACATTAATTTAAAGTGGCGCAGTAAAAAAAAATATATTTTTTTTTTTCTTGCTGCCCTAATTTCTGCTGCGTAGAGCGCTATTCTTTGAATCAAAAGCTGCTCGAGCTCCTGGCGCAGGCTACTCCTATTAAGGCGCAAGCTCTATCTAAATCTATTTGCGAGATCCGCCTTCGAAGAATATGCATAGCTAGAAAATAGTGCGTGCGAGCGAGCTTCGCACGCCCTGATTCAAAGAATAGCCAAATAGAGCAAGCTCCGATTCCCTCCGGGAATACGTAATTATTAATTAAAAATATTAGTTAATAACTTTTAAGTGAAAAATTATGTTCAAAAAAAGTACTTTAATTATTTCCTAATTTTGTCTTTAGATAAGGAAAGTTGTTCCCACCAACCTAGTTTAACATTAAGATCACAAATGTCTATGGGTATGGAAAGATGATTTAATTCAACAAATGCTAAAGATATAGGTACATTGTATTTAATATTCGCTCTTTTCTCTGGATTATTAGGTACAGCCTTTTCAGTGTTAATTAGACTTGAACTTAGTGGACCAGGAGTTCAATATATTTCTAATAATCAATTATATAACAGTGTAATTACAGCTCACGCTATATTAATGATATTCTTCATGGTTATGCCTGCATTAATTGGGGGATTTGGAAATTTCTTAATGCCTTTAATGGTAGGTGGTCCCGATATGGCATTCCCTAGATTAAATAATATAAGTTTCTGATTATTACCTCCTAGTTTATTATTATTAGTCTTCTCTGCTTGTATTGAAGGTGGAGTGGGAACAGGTTGAACACTTTATCCACCATTATCTGGATTACAGAGTCATAGTGGACCAAGTGTAGATCTTGCTATTTTTACTTTACATTTAACTGGGGTAAGTAGTTTATTAGGATCAATAAATTTTATAACAACTATTGTAAATATGAGAACACCAGGAATAAGATTACATAAATTAGCATTATTTGGATGAGCAGTAGTTATAACAGCAGTATTACTTTTATTATCATTACCTGTATTAGCTGGTGGTATAACTATGGTATTGACAGATAGAAATTTTAATACATCATTCTTTGAAGTAGCCGGTGGTGGAGATCCTATATTATTCCAACATCTTTTCTGATTCTTCGGACACCCAGAGGTTAAAATTATAAGCCTCTTAATGTTGCTATATGCTGGAAACGCTTCGCTAACAAGTTTTAAATACTCCCTCTTAATTGATATAGTAAAAAAGTTAAAACAATGAAGCCAATCAGCAGGTAACACTTTAAAAAGTGGAACCCCAGAGACTATACGCGACAATACTGAAAATTTAAAAAATATTTCTATTCATGTACCGACACACTTAAAACCGTTAAACGATCAACAATTCGGACATTATCTAGCCGGATTAATTGACGGAGATGGACATTTCAGTTCTCAACAACAGTTGGTAATTGTATTTAGTTCCCCCGATGTTCAGTTAGCCTATTATATAAAAAGTATAATAGGTTTTGGTAATGTTAAACAAGTTAAAGATAAAAATGCTTATTTGTATATTATATCTAATAAAGATGGCATACTTAGAGTTATCAATTTAATTAATGGTAAATTAAGAACTATTAATAAATTTAATCAAGTTATTAATAATGTACTTGCTTATTCGAAATACTCAAAAGAAAGTATAGAGTTTAAAATAAATGACTCCAATGATTTTCATAATCACTGACTTGCAGGATTTTCAGATGCAGATGCTAGTTTTCAAATTAAAATTATCAATAGAATTAATAAACCTAGACCAGAAATTAGATTAAACTTTCAAATAGATCAAAAGGATAAAAATGTTTTGTTTTGATTAAAAGACCTATTTGGAGGTAATATAGGATATAGAGAAAGTCAAGATAGTTATTACTATGGATCAACTAGTTTTGGTTCAGCTCGAAAAGTAATACATTATTTTGATAATTTTCATTTACAATCTAGTAAGCACAATAATTATCTTAAATGAAGAAAAACATACATATTGATACAAGAAAGAAATCATTTAACGGAAATAGGTATAGAAAAAATTCTAAAATTAAAAAATTCAATGAATAGAAATTCAGTATAAGATAGAGTCCTAACAAAAACGAAAGTTTTTGAGTATTAATCTTAATAGATCTTAATTAGACTATTAAATTAATCAAAATTATTGTTATATATTAATCGTGCCAGGTTTTGGTATAATTAGTACAACTATATCAACTAATTCTAATAAACCAATATTTGGTTATATAGGTATGGTGTATGCTATGATGTCTATAGGAATACTAGGATTTATAGTATGATCTCATCATATGTATACTGTAGGGTTAGACGTGGATACTAGAGCTTACTTTACAGCAGCTACATTAATAATTGCTGTGCCTACAGGTATAAAAATATTCTCATGATTAGCTACTTGCTATGGAGGATCTATAAAAATGACACCTTCTATGTTATTCTCTTTAGGTTTTGTATTTATGTTTACAATAGGAGGGTTAAGTGGAGTTGTATTAGCCAATGCATCACTTGATATAGCTTTCCATGATACTTACTATGTAGTTGCTCATTTCCACTACGTTTTAAGTATGGGAGCTGTATTCGCAATGTTTGCTGGATGATATTTCTGAATACCCAAAATCTTAGGTTTAAATTATAACTTAAATTTAGCTAAAGTTCAATTCTGACTTTTATTCATAGGGGTTAATCTTACATTCTTCCCTCAACATTTCTTAGGTTTACAAGGAATGCCTAGAAGAATTAGTGATTATCCTGATGCTTTTGCAGGTTGAAATTTAATTAGTAGTATAGGTTCTATAGTAAGTGTAATAGCTGCTTGATTATTCTTATACATTGTATATCTACAATTAGTAGAAGGTAAAGTCGCTTCTAGAAATCCTTGATTAACTCCTGGTTTCTACACTGACGTATTACAAGCTAATTTAAATAGAAGTTACACTAGCTTAGAATGAGGATTATCAAGCCCACCAAAACCTCATGCATTTGTGAGTCTACCTTTACAAAGCTAAATTTAGTGTGCTTGCATTATTAATGCGGTAACGTAGTTGCCTCTACATAGCTTTAGCCTGCTATTCATAACGCTGGCTCTAGCTTAATTTGGTTAGTCGCTGACTAGTGCTATTCTTTGAATCAGGGCGTGCTTCTGATTCAAAGAATAGCTCGCCGCCAGAAACCAACCTAGAATTCTAGCTTGCACATATATGCGCGAAAGCTTCGCTATTTTAGCTACCCTCATGACTAATACGTGCGTAGCTGAAAGGCGCGAGCTAGCGCCTTGTTCGATGTGGAACTACGTTCCTCCAGCAAGCTAGCAAACTAAGTCTCATTAGCTCAATGGCAGAGCAGAATACTTCTAATATTTAGATCTTAGTTCGACCCTAAGATGAGATAGGTATAGAATTAATTTTCTATACTACATATTACTATATACAAATAATAAGTAGTCTATTAAATCAATAAAACAATTTTTTATTGGCTATTTTTGCTTCTAGATCATAATATTTAATACATAACTAAGCTGGCTTAGCTAAAGCTATAAAGCTAAAACACGGCGCGCCAGAAAAAGATGGCGGTGAAGCTTTTAAGCAGGGCTTATTTTCGAAGGCGGAGCTCCAGCAAGCTCTGCTTTTCGGAGAAAATCCGCAAGCTCCCTATGTTGCAATAAACTAAACGTATTAGATTATTCTATGAATAGTTTAATATATAGTATATAAGTTTAGCTTTAGCGAAAGCTAGCTCGAGGTTAAAGCTCGAGCAAGCTAAAGCTATTGCTAAAGCTATTATATACTTTTTATTTACCTACGAGTGACGCTGAGTGCACGTATTATAATTAAATTACAACAACAAAAAGTACAATGGTAGAGCTTACAGAAATAACTTTAAAGATTAATGAACTATTACCTCAACTTTCTGATTTTATAAGTCAATTTCACAATATCGTATTGACCAATAATATAAATGTTATAACAGATGTAGGGGGTAACATGTCATTAGATGTTCCTGGTACAATGTCGGACACTGATGCTGAAAAATTTAGTAGAAGAATAAGTATTATTGATCGTTTAATAACAACACGTGGTCAAGAAATAAATGATTTATTACAGAAAGGATTAGAAGTAGAAGGTAAATTAAAGAAAGAAAATCTTAACTATACTTCGCAAATACTAGATAAAGTTAACGAATTTAACCGATTAAATGCTTCTTATAAACATTAATAGCTATAGCTTTAGCTTTATTCTTCGGAGCTTTAGCTTGCGCTATCCTTTGAGGCGCGGTAAAAAAAAAAATACATTTTTTTTTTCTAGCTTGCGTGGCTATTCCGCGCGAAGAGCAATTCCGGCGAGGGCGAAGCACTGCTCTCGCCCCCGCCCCCATTGCTCCTCTCGCGCACTAATTCAGTATTATTAATATTATAAGATTAAACAAAACAAAACATAGCTAGCTTGCTGTATTCATGCTTAGCTTATTTCTAGCTTGCTATTCCTCTAACTCTCGAAGAATAGCAAGCTCGAAGAATCTACCTGGCTATAGAAATCAGCCTAGTATGTTAGCACATATTAACCAAGAAAGATGGCGGTATTCTTTGAATCAGGAGCTCCTCTAAAAATAAAAAAAAAAATGAATTATTCTCCCACTATTATTTCAATAATTGAAAATATAATATTAATGTTACCCGCTTTATTAGTGGTAGCTTATGTAACTGTAGCGGAAAGAAAAACTATGGCAAGTATGCAAAGAAGACTAGGTCCTAACGCAGTTGGATACTATGGTCTATTACAGGCATTTGCAGATGCTTTAAAATTAATCTTAAAAGAATATGTAGCTCCTACACAAGCTAATTTAATACTATTTTTCTTAGGACCTATAGTGACATTAATATTTGCTTTATTAGGTTATGCAGTTATTCCTTACGGTCCTGGACTATCATTAGGGGATATGGAATTAGGAATATTGTATATGTTAGCTGTTTCATCTTTAGCTACTTATGGTATTTTACTTGCTGGATGAAGTGCTAATAGTAAGTATGCTTTCTTAGGATCTTTAAGAAGTACAGCTCAATTAATAAGTTATGAATTAGTGCTAAGTTCTGTATTATTAATAATAATAATGATAACTAATAGCTTAAATTTAAATATAAATGTACAATTCCAAAAAATAGTATGATTAGCTTTACCTCTATTATGTATATTAATAATATTCTTTATAGGTTCTGTGGCAGAGACTAATAGAGCACCATTTGATTTAGCAGAGGCTGAATCTGAATTGGTAAGTGGATTTATGACAGAACACGCTGCAGTAATATTTGTCTTTTTCTTCTTAGCTGAATATGCTAGTATTGTATTAATGTGTATATTTACTAGTATTTTATTTTTAGGTGGTTATTTATTAGAATTTGACATTGTATATTGATTTGACTCATTAAATTATATATATGCTTATATTTTTGATATAAATTGAATTACATCTTTAGAATATTTTAAATTAAGAGAAATTTTAACTAGTCCTTCTGTAGATGGCTTTTTACATAGTATAACTTTAGGTATAAAAAGCTCAATAATGATATTTATATTTATCTGAGTAAGAGCCTCTTTCCCGAGAATTAGATTTGACCAATTGATGTCTTTCTGTTGAACTGTGTTATTACCTGTTTTATTTGCTTTTATAATATTAATTCCTTGTTTATTATATATATTTGGAATAACTGTAGTAAATGTGAACATGTTTTAGTAACTAGGCTGCGGGCAGTAAAAAAAAATATATTTTTTTTTCCGAGCTAGCGCCTAAGGCGCAAGCTCGTACATTTTTTTTTCTGCCGCTTCGTCAGAAGCACTGCACTGCACTGTCGTGCCTTCAGAAGACTTCTGCTCCGTAGGGGGCACTACCGTAGCTTGCTAGCTTTATTTCTTATTCTTCTAGCTTACTATAGTGAGGGCGAACTTCGCCCCTCCGGGAATAGAAATAGCTAGCTAGATAGGCGGGAAAGGGGCAGAGGACGAGCAGTAAAAAAAAAAATACATTTTTTTTTTCTGCTGCGCCTTCAACACGTCCGGCTTGTTAGAATCTCAAGCTGCTCCTGCTCTAAAGTTAATTAGGGTCTATTTATGCTTTAGCTTGCTAGAAAATTAGCAAGCTAAAGGTATGAAGAGCGAAGGTATAAAAAGCAGCTGTTATAGGCGAGCTTGCTCTGGCGTGCCAAGCTCGCACGAGCTAGCGCCTAAGGCGCAAGCTCGTATTTTTTTTTACTCCTCTTTAGGATAAAAAGTAGCAAGTTAAAGCTATACAGGCGCGCCCCGCTCTACTTTTTATCTTAAAGGCCATGAGACACATGTATATAGGCGGACATTGTAAATTTTATTAAGAATATCTCCTGTCAGGAACCACATTTAACATATGATATTATCCTCTCTAATCACAATACCAGTATTAGGAACAATACTAATGTCTAGTATAGGATCGTACATGAAAAAATCAGAGTTATACACTAAAACCATAGCGCTAACTACTAGTATAATAAATTTAATTTTATCGTTAGTTATGTTTATTTTATTTAATAACAGTACTAATCAATTTCAGTATGTACAAGAACACTACAATGTACAACTATTCGATATTTACTTGGGTGTAGATGGTATCTCTATATATTTTATATTATTGACTACAATAATAATGCCTATAGCATTATTATCTAATTGAGACTCTATAAAAGAAAATGTAAAATCATATTTAATAATTATGTTATTATTAGAGACATTATTATTAGCAGTTTTTATGACCTTAGACATAATGTCATTCTATATATTCTTTGAAAGTATATTACCTCCTTTATTTATATTAATAGGTCTATATGGATCAGATAATAAAGTAAGTGCGAGCTACTATTTATTTTTATATACACTGTGAGGTTCTTTGTTTTTACTGCTGTCGATTTTAAGTACATCTTCTATAATGGGTAGTACAGATTTTGATACTTTATTTAAACTAAATTTTGAATATAAAACTCAAATATTCTTATTTATAGGGATTTTTATATCATTTGCTGTAAAAACTCCTACAATATTTTTAAATAATTGATTATTAAAAGCTCACGTTGAATCTCCTTTAGGTGGAAGTATTGTATTAGCCGCAATCGTATTAAAATTAAGTCTATATGGTGTATTCAGATTAATATTACCTATATTACCTAAAGCTTCTTTAGATTATACTTTTGTTGTATTTACTATAGCGGTAATTACAATTATATATGCTAGTTTTAGTACACTAAGAACTACAGATATAAAAGAACTAATAGCATATAGTTCAGTCTGTCACGCTTCAGTTTATTTAATAGGAGTATTTAGTAATACTATGCAAGGATTAGAAGGAAGTGTTATATTAGGTTTAGCCCATGGGTTTGTGTCTAGTGGATTATTTATATGTGCAGGTGGAATATTGTATGATAGAACTGGTACTAGACTTATATATTTTTATAGAGGAATTACTCAATTAATGCCTATATTTGCTATATTATTCTTTATATTAGCTTTAGGTAATTGTGGTGCTCCATTAACTTTAAATTTCGTAGGTGAATTTATGTCACTTTATAGTATAATAGAAAGATTACCAGTATTAGGTGTTTTCGCTTGTTCTTCTGTAGTATTTTCTGCAGCCTACACTATATATATGTTTAATAGAATATCATTTGGAGGTTCTTTCACTAGATTCTTAGAAGAAAGTATATACGATGTAAATAAAAGAGAATTTATTTTATTATTTATATTAGTATTATTTACAGTTATATTGGGGGTATACCCATCTCTGATCTTAAACGTATTAGATTATTCTATGAATAGTTTAATATATAGTATATAAGTTTAGCTTTAGCGAAAGCTAGCTCGAGGTTAAAGCTCGAGCAAGCTAAAGCTATTGCTAAAGCTATTATATACTTTTTATTTACCTACGAGTGACGCTGAGTGCACGTATTATAATTATCATAATCAAAATAAATATGCCACAATTAGTACCTTTTTATTATATGAATGAAGTAGTATTTGCTTTTGCTATAATAGTATTTATTCTATACGTATTATCTAAATATATATTACCAAGAATAGTTCGTTTATTCTTATCACGTATGTTTATTAATAAAATATAATATATATTAAGGCGAGCAACTTCGTTCTAGCTAACGCAAACGAAGTCCTTTGCTCACTATCATCTAGGGCGGGGACTAGCTTGCTAACGCAAGCTAGAAAAAAAAATGTATTTTTTTTTACTCCTATACCTATTTTACAAATATTTAGCTTTTTAAAGATTTATATATTATAGTAGTAATAATACTACTAAATGTTTTCTATAGAAAAACAAAATTTATTCTTAGCGCAAGCTAAAGAAATAAGAAGTCCTTTAGATCAATTTGAAATAAGAGACATATTAAATTTAGAAGTTTTAGGTGGTAACTTACATCTATCTTTAACTAACATAGGATTATATTTAACAATAGGAGCTTTAATTATATTAGTTTTAAGTATAGTTTCAACTAACTATAATAAATTAGTTAGTAATAACTGATCAATAGCTCAAGAATCTTTATACGTAACTATACATAATATAGTTACAAATCAAATAAATCCTAAAAATGGTCAAATTTATTTCCCATTTATATATACTTTATTTGTATTTATATTAATAAATAATTTAATAGGTATGGTACCTTATAGCTTTGCTTCTACAAGTCATTTTGCATTAACATTTGCTCTTAGTTTCACAATAGTATTAGGTGCAACTATATTAGGATTCCAAAAACATGGTCTAAAATTCTTTTCTTTATTAGTACCAGCTGGTTGTCCTTTAGCTCTTTTACCTTTATTAGTTACTATCGAGTTAATCTCATACCTTGCGAGAAATGTATCTTTAGGTCTTAGATTAGCCGCTAATATAACTGCAGGTCATATGTTATTAAGCATATTAAGTGGTTTTGTTTATAATATAATGAATTCTGGGTTTATATTCTTTATTTTAGGATTAATACCTTTATTATTTATTATAGCCTTTTCAGGTTTAGAATTAGCAATAGCCTTCATTCAGGCGCAAGTGTTCGTAGTGTTATCTAGTTCTTATATAAAAGACGGGTTAGATTTACATTAATAGAGCTCGCTCTAAAATAGGCGCTATTTTCAGTGCTCCGTCAGGAGCACTGAAAATCCGCAAGCTCGAAAAAAAAAATATATTTTTTTTTTTCGAGCAGCGTACGAAATTGTCCGTTATTAGTACTAAGTGTTACATTGGGGAAAGTTATAAAGAACAATAACAATTTATCCTAAGGTGCTCGTAGAAATAGCAAGCTAAGGCTAAGCACTAAACTCTGCTTTGCACCCAGGAAATTAATAAAAGTTATATGCTGTATATGAAGAAAATAAAACAAAATTATTTATATAATTTATATGAAAAATAGCGAGCAAGTAGCATTTTATAGAAAAGTATCTGTTTTAGTCAAATTGACACTAAATAGCTTATATGTTTTTTCCTTAGTCAAAGGATTTAGATCCATTAGTGATATATGAATAGTTCTATATCAAAAAAAAAATAAAAGTTGAGTTTGGTGATGGCTCTGATTGAATGCTGTCCAAGTGCTTGACACATGCTAATCGTACGTTTTAATTGATAAATTAAAAAGTGGTGTACAGGTGAGTATAATGATATTCTTCGCCGGCCTTAAAGTGGAGGTAAATCCTTCATAATAAATAAAGGAAACAGGATGAGGACGCCTTCGGCGTAAAGCTAAAGCTTTGAAAAAGGCTGCAGCTAAAGCTTGGCTTCTTATCGTTTCTGCTTTAAGAGGATAATAAATATCTTCGAGATAGGTAGTAGTTAAGGTGATGACTTAACTAGCCTTAAACTCTCGTAGTCGAATCTGAAAGGTTGATCGACCACATTGGGTCTGAAAAAACCCCAATGCAAGTTAGTACAGCAGTGAGGAATCTTGGTCAATGGCCTAACGGCTGAACTGGCAACTTGGAGAAGTGGCAAGTCTTCCAGTATGGGGAGCAAACAGCTATGGGTCAAGCCCGACATCTTTAGGAGAAGTCTTATTGTGAGGGCGAGTTGTAAAACACCATAGGGCTGGCCGTCCCATATGAAAAGATTTTATTAGAATTGAATGAAACTTTGTTTATATATTGATAATGACAGTATATATATCGTGTCTTGACTAATTGCGTGCCAGCAGTCGCGGTAATACGTAAGAGACTAGTGTTATTCATCTTAATTAGGTTTAAAGGGTACCCAGACGGTCAATATAGCTTATAAAATGTTAGTACTTGACTAGAGTTTTATGTAAGAGGGCAGTACTTGAGGAGGAGAGATGAAATTTCGTGATACCAAAGGGACTCTGTAAAGGCGAAGGCAGCCCTCTATGTAAAAACTGACGTTGAAGGACGAAGGCACAGAGAACAAACAGGATTAGATACCCAAGTAGTCTTTGCAGTAAATGATGAATGCCATAGGTTAGATTAATAGTTAATGTATATAGGCTAGTATAATAGACTATACATTAAAAATTATTTGGTCTATAAATGAAAGTGTAAGCATTTCACCTCAAGAGTAATGTGGCAACGCAGGAACTGAAATCACTAGACCGTTTCTGACACCAGTAGTGAAGTATGTTGTTTAATTCGATGATCCACGAAAAACCTTACCACAATTTGAATAATTTTATTACAGGAGTTGCACGGCTGTTTCCAGTTAATGTTGTGAAACTGTGGTTTCCATGAAATTAACGTAATCCCTGGCTTTATTTTTTTTATTTACGATAAAGCATTCAGTCCTGGAAATTTGGAAAGATAAAGGGGACAAAGACAAGTCATCATGGCCTTGATATTGTGGGCTATAGACGTGCCACATATTCCTAAACAAAGAGATGCAAAAATGTGAATTTAAGCTAATCTCAAAAAATAGGATATAAATTTTAAGGATTGTAGTCTGAAATTCGACTATATGAATAAGTAATTACTAGTAATCGTGAATCACCATGTCACGGTGAATAGACCTTGGATTGGTACTAACCACTCGTCACATGCTGAAAGGGGCATGCGCAATAAGTTTGCTTTCTTAGTAACAAGTAAAAAAAACAAATAGGTTTTATATATTCTTTTATTGGGAATCTTCGTATGCGTGGCTCTAATTAGTGTTAAGTCGAAATACGGTTCGCGTAGTGGAAGTTGCGCGGGATTAATTAATATTAACCATAAACTTTGCTTTATATCTTAATAAATATAAAGCAAAAAGGAGCCCATCTAAGGGTTATACTGGATTGGTTCAGTATAAGCAGGTGTAATTCCTGCGGCTTCTACTATTTTCTCCGAAAATCCGCAAGTTCTTCTGAGTAGTAGTAGTAAATCTATTACGCCGAAGGCGTAACTACTTCGGTTCGAGCCCGAAGGAGTGCTATTCTTCGAAGCACGCCCTAAAAAAAAATATATTTTTTTTTTAGCACGAGCTCCGCCGTAGGGGGGGCGGAACAAAGTTCTGTCGCGCGAAGCTCGCACGAGCTAGCGCCTAATTTAGAACGAGCTTTCGTCCCCTATATAAAGGAGGGTTCCTTTATTGGTAAGAAGGGTTGAGCTGTAAACTCAATAGCTATTGCTTTTAAGAGTTCGAATCTCTTGTCTCCTAGAATTAGTAACTTAAATAGGTAAAGGACTTCCTTGTCACGGAAGTAGATGTCGGTTCGATTCTGATCTAATTCGTATAGTAGCATACATAGCATATATAGCAGCTTCGTTCTAGCAAGCTAGGGATTAGCAAGTTATAGTGAGGAGCAGCTTTTGATTCAGGCGCGGCAGAAAAAAAAATGTATTTTTTTTTTACTGCGCCCCTTCGGAGCTAATGCAGGAAAAGTTTCCATAGGTAGGGTAAGATATTTGCTAAGTATTATGTTTTATACATTTAGGTGTTCGAATCACCTCTTTTCCGTAGTCTACATGTATTCGTATATGTATGCTTCAGATAACGGGGCTGGAAGGCGGGCGCTAGAACGAAGCTGCACGAAAAAAAAAATGTATTTTTTTTTTTACTGGCGCAAGCTAGAAAAAAAATGTATTTTTTTTTTACTAGCGAGCTTGCGCCGCCAGCCTATTTTTTTAGGCTGGCTGGCTGGCTGGCTGGCTGGCAATTTGAGCCTCTATAGCTCAACGGTAGAGCATAATACTGTTAATATTATGATAGATGTTCGATTCATCTTAGGGGCTTTTAATTTGTGTACATAACTACAATATTTATAATATATAATATATATGACAAATTTAATAAGAAGTAATTTTCAGGATCATCCATTCCATTTAGTGTCACCATCTCCTTGACCACTGTATACAAGTATTGCTTTATTTGCAGTAACAGTGAATGGAGCATTATCAATGCACTTATTTAATAATAGCTATATAGTGTTTTACTTATCATTAATTACATTAGTAGCATCTATGTCTTTCTGATTTAGAGATATAATAGCAGAGGGTACATATTTAGGAAATCATACATTAGCAGTGCAAAAAGGATTAAATCTAGGAGTAATACTATTTATAGTATCCGAAGGTTTATTTTTTGTAGCTATCTTTTGAGCATTCTTTCATAGTGCATTAACACCTACTGTAGAATTAGGAGCTCAATGACCACCTATGGGTATAGAACCTGTAAACCCTTTTGAATTACCATTACTTAACACAGTAATTTTATTATCTAGTGGAGCAACTATTACTTATGCGCACCACTCATTAATAAAAGGAGATAGAAAAGGAGCTTTATATGGATCTATCTTTACAGTTCTATTAGCTTTAATATTCACTTTCTTCCAAGGGGTAGAATATAGCGTTTCTTCCTTTACTATTAGTGACGGTGTATTTGGAACATGTTTCTTCTTCGGAACAGGTTTCCACGGATTACACGTTATTATAGGTACAATATTCTTATCAGTGGCTTTATGAAGAATATATTCATATCATTTAACAGATCATCATCATCTAGGTTATGAAGCAGGAATATTATACTGACATTTCGTTGATGTAGTTTGACTTTTCTTATATGTATCTATGTATTATTGAGGTTCTTAATTTATTATATAGCTATACTCTTCGTTCTAGCTAGGGTATTCCAGCTAAAGCAGTTATTTCTGCTTTAGCTAGAACGGAGTCCCTAGTTGCAGAAATGAGCTAGCTGGCGCAAGTGAACTTGCGCTAAAAAAAAAAATACGAGCTTCGCCAGTCAGCAGAATAGTCGGCGAAGCTCCTTCAACTACGGAGGGCAGCGCTAGCGAGCAACTTCGTTCTAGCAGGTTCTTCGAAGGCGGAGCTCGAAGTTGCCGCTAGCGCTGGCCGCAAATTTACAACCGATAAGGTTAAGTCTTAATTAAGGCGGTAATCTATTCTATATAGATAAATTTGATAAAATATTCTAGCGCTATTTAGGTGGTGGGGGGTGAACAAAGTTCCTCCTTTCCGGTATAGCGCAAGATGTAATTTTATTGCTATCCTAAATATTAGGTCAATATAAATATAAAAAATACAATGTATTATCAACTTCTAGCTACTCCTGAGATTTTCTCGAATGGATATTTAACTGGATCCTTAGATATAATTAATATAACAGCTTTATTATGTGGAATTCTAATAATAATAAATAAAAACCCTATTGTTTCAGTAATATTTCTAATAGGTTTATTTGCAAATATATCAGTATATTTAATATTAATAGGTCTAACATTTATAGGTTTATCTTATTTAATAGTTTATATTGGGGCAGTATCAATATTATTTTTATTTATATTAATGTTAATAAATATAAGAACAAGTGAATTACAAAGTAATAATAGAAATAGTGTATCTTTAGGTTTATTTATTACAATCCTTGCAAATTTTACTATATTCCAAATACTACCGTATTACATGGCGATATTAAATAATTACAGTAGTAAATTAAATACTATACTATATTATTTACCTTGAAATAAATTTAGCGATATTTTAAATTATATCAATAAAAATATAGACATTACAAATGCCAATATTATGTTTGTATCTAGTAATAGTTGAGATAATAATATGGCTGAAACAGGGCATACAGCAACTATAGGGAATATATTATATACAAGTCACAATATGTGAATATTTATGGCTAGTTTTATATTATTATTAGCTATGGTAGGTGCAATAATAATTACTATAAAAGGTAAAGATTAGTGCAGTGC